>VDFB02054419.1:0-21321 GCA_007258455.2 Sequoia sempervirens | reverse complement strand
CTTTTACTTTATTTGCTTATTGTTAATCACTTTTGGTATCTCTATGCTTTGCTTTGACAAGATAGAGGTATTGGTATTACTTCTAGTTGATCGTTTAAAGTTGTTAAGAATTGTGAACTTCCAACAGTGAAGCATTGAAAACATCTTCTCTGAAAAAAGAGAGAAGGATGAATGTAACACACCCTCCCACTTTGTAAGTTTTGTGTACATTTTGTAATTACTTGTTTGTTTTACTATCGCTATAAGCAGTAAGAAGGGCGCCTCCCCTTTCCGAGAGGAGAGATTTATATCTCACATAGCTGTGGCTGAAGTCCAAGTTGTGTAATCTATCGAAAAGCTGAATTACATACTTTTCACCCAACAATAATTTGAAAGTTGAGGACTAATTTTTTGATTTGGCTCCATGCTTAGTTATGATTTGCAACTTTAGGAATCTTGAAAGAAATTTGGAGTGCTTTTAAGGAAAACTCTTTGATACGTCTCCCTTTTAATATTTTTGCTTTCCCCCTTTGTTTTGGCACTTTATTTTAGTGCATGTATTTGCTTACAAAAAATAGAGGTGAAAAAAGGAACTTTATAACTTAGTGCTAAATCACCACCATTGGATAGAACATAAAAAAATAAGCACTTCTACAAAAAATGAGATGCAATTTCAAGCTACCATTTAAAAGTTATAGTGCTTTTAAGTTATTTTCCTATTGCAAACTCACACGTAAAATTTTGCACTAACAATCTTTTGGAAATAAATATTTTAGAGAGGATATAAAGAGAAAAATATAAACAAATTTAAGCCCCCTTGGGCTGAAAAAGATGACAAGCTAAATATCCATGTGACCAGGGGCTAAAAGTGAGGATGGCTCCAAAATAACGCTCTACTAAGGTTAAATTGTGGCCTAAAACAATTGAATCATGGTGTGAAAATTAATACGTGGCCTGAAAATTGTGCTTCTCTATTAGCTACAAATTGCGTCTATCAACATGATTCAATCAGCCTGCCAATGAAGAAAATCGTGCCTCCTCTGACCACAGATTGAAAGGGCCTAGAAAATTGAGTTAAAATGCCTAGCAAACAAAGATTTAAAATGTCCAGCAAACAGATTTAAAATGTCTAGGTTGTTGGAATATTTAATTAATCCCCAAGTCAGCACCCCATGTAAGCTTCCTACATCAACTTAACCTGCAACATTTATTCTGGTTGGTAAATTTGAATTTGAAATGAAGCGCATGCTTTTGAGTTTGAAATAGTTGTTGCAGCCTGCCAGCAATTAATGTGGTTAGGTGGATTTGAAATTTAAAAGAAGCGCTCATTTTCATGAGCATTTTCAAGTAAGACAAAAGAAATGTTTTTGCAACGGTTAGAGCAGAAGAAGTAGAAGTCAGTTTTTGTATTGCAAGGTGACCTTGCAGCAGCAGATGAAAAAGAGAATGTTCAATAGAAAGTAAGGTGACAATAGCAGCACAGAAGGAATGTTAGCAAACGCAGCGCATTGTCAGCTGTAGCTACAAGATTGTAGTAGTTTTAGTTATTGAGGTGTGAGTGTAGCACCCAGTCATTGGACATCTTTCCAAATAGTTTAGTTTTATTTTGTTCATGTAAATCAGAGAATATCCTCTGAGTTTTTTGTAGTTTGAAGCAAACAAGGAATATATGCAAAGTTAATTTCTGTTTGTTTAGTCTTGTTGTCGCTGTGCATTCACTGTGCGTATTTTGTGTGTTTATTCTGCTATGTCCATCATGTCACAATAGTGACTTTGTGTTTTATTACACCCCTTCCTCCCAACAAGTGGTATCAAAGCCTTGTTTTTCTGGGTAGTCAGTCAATTTATTTATTGTGGGTAAAGCCCTAGGTTATCTAGGCATTGTTTAGTCTTCTCAAATTTGAGAAATATGGCAGGAGGTGATAGCAAAGGTTGGCAGCAGCCACCAAACTTTGATGGACAAAATTATGATATATGGGCTAAGAAGATGAGAACCATCTTAGTTGCAAATGACCTATGGGAGTTGGTCACAAATGGGTTCAATGATATCACAAACCCAAATGCATTTGCAGCCCTTTCAAATGCACAGAAAAATCAGTTGAAAGATATAAAATGAAGGATGCCAAAGCCCTCAGTTTGATTGAGGCAGTCTTGAGTGAGGCTATCTTCCCACGTATTGCAACAACAAATTACTCAAAGTAAGCTTGGGAAATATTGCAAAATAGTTATAAAGGGACTGATAAAGTGAGGTTAGCTAAGTTGTAGCTCTTGAGAAGAAATTTTGAGACTCTACAAATGAAAGATAATGAGTCCATTTCAGATTATCACACTAAGGTTTCAACCCTGGTAAATTAGTTGAGAGTCAATGGATAAACAATGGAAGAGCAAAGGATTGTTGAGAAAATCCTAAGAATTTTTCCTACTTAGTTTGATTATGTAGTCGTTGCCATTGAAGAGGAAAAAGATTTGTCTCAAATGACCATAGATGAGTTGATGGGTTCACTACAAACCCATGAGCAGCGATTGAACATATCTGCTCCTTCCCTAGAGCAAGCATTCAAAGCTTAGACCAATGCAAGAGGTCGAGGAAGAGGAAGAAACAACAAAGGAAGAGGTCAAAAAGGCAGAGGAAGAAGCAATTTTGGAAGAGGAGGTTCTGACAATGCAGAGGAGCCGAGCAACTCATTGTCAGCAAGCCAGAACCAGAGGAAGAACAACAGTTCGAATCAAAGGAATGACAAGAGCAATGTGCAGTGTTATTACTGTCACAAGTATGGCCATTATGCTAGTGAGTGTAGAAAGAAGCAGCATGACCATGGAGGCCAAAATGCTAATGTAGCAAATGAGAATAAGGCTGATAATGACAAATAGTCAAATGTATTCATTGTTTACAACCTTGCTGAAAGCAACAATAATGAAGTATGGTACTTGGATAGCAGATGTAGCAACCACATGAGTGGTAACAAGAACTTCTTTGCCTCCATTGACATCAGTATAAAAACCGAAATCAAAATGGGAAATGATGAGAAGGTTCTCGTCATTGGAAGAGGTGTTGTCAACATCCAAATGAAGAATTGTCAAAGGCAACAAATTCAAGATGTCTATTATACCCTTGACATAAAACATAACCTATTGAGTCGAATATCTTCGGAAATAATTTTTTCGCTTTTCACAAATCTCAAATTACAACACATAATCGCGCACCAAGTATAGTTAGGGAAGATAAACCCAAAACGCATCGGGGAAGCAACTCTAACCGCATATACCGATGATGGCGAAGCATTGGTCGTGAGGGATTCAAATTAAACCGCCATGTCGAAAAGCAACTCTAACCAAGAATGGCGCCGATGAGGGCGAGCATATGGTCAGAGGGTCTTCTACTCTAAATGCTGAAAGGGAACTCAACGTCAAGTATGTGCTACCCAATCCAATGCGGAGTGAGGGGCGACCATATGACGGAGTGATTACAAAACAATGCTTGAATGAAACTAAACAATGATGCTGTAAATACTCGACGTCAAGAATGTGCTTTCCAGACCGAGACGGAATGGGAGCTACCATATGACGGAGATGCTAGATATTACAAAAACAACTTCCGAATATCAGATAAGCAATTACAAATCAGAATTGAGCAAGATTAAAGAACCACTGCCAGTACTACTGTCAGCTTACAAAATGATGTTCATTCGCCTGCTGGTAGCATAGGAATTTGAGAGCTTAACATTACATCAAAAGATCTCTTCTTAGAATGATTAGAAGAGCCAAAACAATAAACCTTCCAATGTTCAAATACAAATTCTGTTTTTCCACAAATCTGCACTTTTAAATTAAAAACCAGCAACCTAGGAATTCACTCATATGCTCATATCTCTCTCATTTCTCACCCAAATGATCTCAAATCTGATGCAATAGACCCTAAAAATGATGGCACCTAACCTAGTAATAAGAAATGGCATCTAAAAATGGCTATTAATTACTGACACGAATCCCAATGCACTCTAGAAAGTTCGGCCTTCAAGGAATGACGGATTTGCATTATAAAATCATAAGCTTCGTACTAAAATCTGCAAATATTCATGAAGAGTCTCTTCCAACAGAGAAAACCAATGAGACAATACCCAGAACAAGATTTTTGATATTTTTTGATTTATGAATAAAAACATGAATCTGCTGTAACAAATAATGCAAAATGCTGAAAACCACTAATATGCAAATCAGATCTAACCATGCGATAAGCTGATTACAATGCATAAACTAAATGTAACTCACAAACTAGACTAAATCACCACTAGTCGCTGTCTTTCAAGCGAGAAGCAATGCCCAAGCTAGGAGGCCTTCATTCCTCGAAGCAATCCCAAAGCCAATCCGGCAGCATAACATTCCTGTAGATAAAAGATGCCCAAATGATGATCCAAGTCTTCCTTTTATAATTTCAGGTTGACTTCTCGAAACCCTAAACTCCTCTTCAAAGTCAAAAACCCTAATCTCCTCAAAGATGGCGTCCTTTTCCTTCAAGTTGAATATTCATTTTTAAAATAAATTCAATACTTTAATAAATGCGCCCACCTTATATCTTGATTTGACTTTGGATAAAATATAAAATAATCCTTAATGAGGCGCCACCCTCAAAAAGACCACTTTTCAAAACAACATAAAGTCAATAGACTAGGCCAAGGGGTCAACGTTCGAATAAAATATTAAAACGTGACTTTTAATTAAATATATCAACTTATCTCTCCAATTGTGCCCTGAAGCCAATAATGACCAAGTCAACTGACCAAACTGAAGTAGGAAGCCAACCAAGCCGAACCCAACTGAAAAACTGCCAGAAATAGAATTTACTAAAAATAGTAAATTCCTGAAGATGCTCAGAAAGCCGAGATGAACATACCACTACGAAGCTCTCTGAAAACCCAGAAAGAATCTGCCATTGAATCCACTAACTCTGAGCAAGGACATCCTTAAAAATAGGAAACCCTCATTTTACCTTCCGACTAGCCTTCGAGTTTCCAGAAAAAGGCCAACGGTCACTGGAAAGGTCAGGTTCGAGAAGGGGACATTACAATCCGCCCTTCCCAAAATTGCTTGTCCTCAAGCAATACCACCACAACTCCAGAAATTTTAAAACTAAACCATAAGCAACAAGTATGATCCCTGGTTCCCACACCCATCGCAGGAAGGACCCACCATGCCGATGCTGCTCCACTTTGATCACATCCGTGAAATCATCATGCCTATGTTGCACTAACCTTCCTTGTAACCCCAAAGTGTTACTGTCCATGATACTCATACTGAAAATTTTTAAAGGACTGAGACCAACTTCATGCAACGTCTCATGTCCAAGAGGCCCAAAGTCAACAGTATCAACTATACCACTGTCAACCACAATGGATAGGCTGCTCAATTCAAAATCAAACTCCTCAACATACCTCCATATTGCAACAAACGAAGCCCTGATGGAAAAAATGATATCTTCAAATCTTCTTGCAAAGAGGAAAGCAATCCTTTGCAAGAGCTCAACAAATTCAGCCTCATGGTTTCTTCTGGAGCTACTATGCATCACCTGAATTATATCGACACCACCATGAAGACTTCTAATCACTCTTACTATTCCAACTCCAAGAGTCTCAGAAGGGAAAGCCAAAGCATGTGGAAGTTCGTTGTCCAAAACCAATATAGTTAAGAAACTATCAAAATTTGCTTCACAAACCTCCATAAGATGCACTCCAAAAGTAGAATGGGTGCGAAGGAACAAATAATCTCTGCTGTTCAAGGCCGAAGTCAGCGAAGTGCAATCTGATTTTAGTACCTCACACAAGAAAAAACAACAGCACCAAAGAAATTCCCAAGTGTGAGTGTATGATATGAGCATAGAGGTGCAAGGTAACAACTCAACAATGGCCGAAAACATACTAGAGCAATCTCCATCTGAAAACTACCACCTCGTTGGCAAGTGGTGATGAAAAAACTCTCCCAAACGAGAGTAACTCCACAAGTAACAGGGCTGGTCTGCCTCCAACCAGCAAGCACGAGTCTCAAAATCTGCTCTTGTCTTAGCCAAGGATCAACGCCAAGAGCAACCAATTGTTCCTCTTTCCAATCCATACTCAAAATTTCTCTCCAATCCATTTGTCGATGAACAAATGGAACCATCATGGGGCTGGAAAAGAAAGTCACAACATCATTAATACTGAAATTTTGATCCTTATCCTTCAAAAAGTCCTTCTTTCCACAAGTGATAAGCTCTATCAACCCATATTGAGAATCCCAAGCATGGATACCCAACTGAAAGTGATCTCCAACATACTGAAAAGAAAACTCAACACATTCCCAAATGCTAGTAAGGATCAAGTGCATACTGAAGAGATTGATGCCTCCGCTAATGAACCTTTGAAGCCTATCTATGAAAGCTTCAACAACATGGGAGCATGAACTATTAAATGACTTCAAATCCAAATCCAAAAATAGACCAATATGTGCCAAAGTATTGTTCAACCAAAGGAATGGATTGACAAACATGCAAACACCCAGTTCTGGTCCATCTTCATTCCCTTCTTCATGAGTAACAAGACTTAAATCTTTGCTCCTTGCTGCTGTAATGAAGTTACCAGCAACTACCAAGTCTTGCTTTGTTAACCCCTTGGTGTTGGGGATGTTGAAATCTCCACGAATCAACACTTCCCATGTAGAGACTCCATCCTCAAACCCACTTATGCATTCATTACTACTCAACATACGTGGCACATCTTCATGGAGTGATATCAAGGCATCCTTAGATTGGAGTTCACGCTTGACCTCATGCTTGGTCACTTCACTACTTGACTCATTTTTCAAAACAAAGAGAGGATTGTCATAAGTTGCTTCAGCACCCACTTCAAAGAAGGGATTGTCGAAGACTTGGAAGCCATTCCTTTCGTCTCGCTGCCCCAAATCTGCACATGCAACTTTTGACTTTCTTGTGAAACCTTCAAGATCAAACTCCTCTCGAAGACTATCAATCTCATCAATTACTTGCTTGATTTCTCCAGCTCTTCGTGCATCCTCTTGCTCCTTGAAAAGTTTGAAATCTGCAAACTGGTCTTCAACCTTTCTTAGAGCCAACTGAGTTTCTTTCAACTTGTCCTCAGTTGATTTAAGCTCCAAGGTGAGCTCATCAACCATACTCTCCCTTTCTTCGAAAACAATGAAAGCCTTCTTTGCAGATTCAACGGCATGATCTTGATCTTCAATCAAGTGTATGAATGCTGATTTCAATGTCTCCAAAGAGCCTCTGATAAGTTGCAAGTTAGGAAGAGCAACTTCATCCTTAACTCCACTTCGTCTCTCTTCAGACTGAGCCTTCCAATAGAGATCATCAACCAAATTGTGTGTGCGATCAAATAGGGATAGCGCTTGTACTTCTTTTCCAAAAGATACCTTGCATTGATCTTCCCACTTATGAACATGCAAAGACGGTGAACTGCTGATAGGCTGCAACTGAAAATCAGAACTTCGTTCCTTGCCTTTGCTGCCCTCTTTACTACTCCAACATTCTTGTACTTCCCCACCAACTAGCAGAGAATGCTCATCATCATAAAAAGCATCATACTCCACAAATTCTTCAACCCATTGCTGGCAATCAGCTTTGTGCATTGATAAATCTGATTTGTGATTAGTAACACTTTCAAACTCTCCACCTTCAAGAGCCATATGGTCTTCTAGCTCTTCTTCTTCATCACTGCCTCCTTGATCAAACATTAGACCAGCATCCAACCTGCTCAAGGAATCATATTTGTCCGCTGTTCGGGAAGTTTCTGTAACCACAAATTCCTCTTTAGTGGCTGCAACCACTCCAAAGAGATCATTATGGAATTTTGTGGAACAATCTTCTTCTTCAAAGACAACTTCTCCTCCAAGGGCCACCTCATAGTCTACTGTGCAACCTGGTTCTTGTTCTTCATCAGGATCAAAGGGAAACTTATCCCACACAGGTTCTTTAACATAACTTGATGCCATCACACCCGGATCCCAAATGCTAGTGAGCTGATTAAGATGATCAACTGGAAAAAACTTATCATGCTCCCCTTGTAGTGATGACTCTTTGAATAAGTCAAGTCCTAATTCACTTAAGCTGAAATCATCAAAAAAAATTTCTCCAATGGCTCAGTTTGCTGATCAATCCCAAGACCAACAATGTCACCCCCGAAATGAAGTGAAGAATCTTCAATGTTTGGTGTTTGAAAAACTTCATCTTCATTATCTTCTATGGAACCCTCATGAGAGATTATGTTGCTGATTTCCTTATGTGGAACTTCTCGGGAAGTTGAGACAGCAACAAGAGCCAATCTATCCCTCACTAAATCTTCAACAAGAGGAGGTACAAACACATCGAAATCATTACCAACATCACCACTTTGGTAACGGTCATAAGCTGATTCAAAGACACCAATAGTATTTCCTTCAACTTGCTCTTCTTCACTTGCTATCACATGCAAGTCAAGGGGCGTATTATGAGGCTCTTCCACACACTCTTCAACTGTCACGTTTTCTCCTTCGAGCTCACGATCATTTTGATGTGATATGTGCACCTTGTTTGTGCCATCTTCAATGCTAGATGACTGATTTTTCTCTTCAACTTGCATATTTGTCGGCTGCAATCCACAAATAGGCACTTCATCTCCTTCCTTCTTTGATTCTTCGAACATAGCTTGTTCTGCTTCCCTTTTTATCCTTTTCCTAATGTGGTCCACCATCTTCCACTTTTCGGGCTCCACTGACGCCACACACTTCAAATGGGAATCAAATGAAACATTGTACCTATAATCATCTGGCATGGTTTGATATTGCTCACGGAGTTTGACAGCCTCATCTTCACATTGTCTTTTAAACTGTCTGGCATATTCAATGAAGTCCCTTACGACATCACTAACCTTTCCTTCCTCCGATGCCATAGTTGAATCTGACTTCTCACGACCCATAGACCTTAGAAAATGCAACATCTTTGAAACTTCTGAAAGCTAATACTGAACTCAGCTCTCACCTCTGATGTAGAATCTATTTTCTCTGTCAAGTGAACTTTGATGGGCACAGGATGGCAGGATCTTGGCTCTGATACCACTGAAATATTCCGAGCCAATTTTTTTCGTTTTTCACAAATTTCAAATTACAACATTACAATCAAAGTACCCGTTAAGGTTAGAAGATAAACCCAAAAGTACTGAAGCAACTCTAACCAGTATGGCGCCGATGATGGCGAGCATTGGTCAGAGGATCTAAATTCAAACTGCTTATGCTGAAAGCAACTCTAACCAAGAATGGCGCCGATGATGGCGAGCATATGGTCAGAGGGTCTTCTACTCTAAATGCTGAAAGGGAACTCAACGTCAAGTATGTGCTACCCAATCCAATGCGGAGTGAGGGGCGACCATATGACGGAGTGATTACAAAAACAATGCTTGAATGAAACTAAACAATGATGCTATAAATACTCGACGTCAAGAATGTGCTTTCCAGACCGAGACGGAATGGGAGCTACCATATGACGGAGATGCTAGATATTACAAAAACAACTTCCGAATATCAGATAAGCAATTACAAATCAGAATTGAGCAAGATTAAAGAACCGCTGCCAGTACTACTGTCAGCTTACAAAATGATGTTCATTCGCCTGCTGGTAGCATAGGAATTTGAGAGCTTAACATTACATCAAAAGATCTCTTCTTAGAATGATTAGAAGAGCCAAAACAATAAACCTTCCAATGTTCAAAATACAAATTCTGTTTTTCCACAAATCTGCACTTTTAAATTAAAAACCAGCAACCTAGGAATTCACTCATATGCTCATATCTCTCTCATTTCTCACCCAAATGATCTCAAATCTGATGCAATAGACCCTAAAAATGATGGCACCTAACTTAGTAATAAGAAATGGCATCTAAAAATGGCTATTAATTACTGACACGAATCCCAATGCACTCTAGAAAGTTCGGCCTTCAAGGAATGACGGATTTGCATTATAAAATCATAAGCTTCGTACTAAAATCTGCAAATATTCATGAAGGGTCTCTTCCAACAGAGAAAACCAATGAGACAATACCCAGAACAAGATTTTTGATATTTTTTGATTTATGAATAAAAACACGAATCTGCTGTAACAAATAATGCAAAATGCTGAAAACCACTAATATGCAAATCAGATCTAACCATGCGATAAGCTGATTACAATGCATAAACTAAATGTAACTCACAAACTAGACTAAATCACCACTAGTCGCTGTCTTTCAAGCGAGAAGCAATGCCCAAGCTAGGAGGCCTTCATTCCTCGAAGCAATCCCAAAGCCAATCCGGCAGCATAACATTCCTGTAGATAAAAGATGCCCAAATGATGATCCAAGTCTTCCTTTTATAATTTCAGGTTGGCTTCTCGAAACCCTAAACTCCTCTCAAAGTCAAAAACCCTAATCTCCTCAAAGATGGCGTCCTTTTCCTTCAAGTTGAATATTCACTTTTAAAATAAATTCAATACTTTAATAAATGCGCCCACCTTATATCTTGATTTGACTTTGGATAAAATATAAAATAATCCTTAATGAGGTGCCACCCTCAAAAAGACCACTTTTCAAAACAACATAAAGTCAATAGACTAGGCCAAGGGGTCAACGTTCGAATAAAATATTAAAACGTGACTTTTAATTAAATATATCAACTTATCTCTCCAATTGTGCCCTGAAGCCAATAATGACCAAGTCAACTGACCAAACTGAAGTAGGAAGTCAACCAAGCTGAACCCAAGAAAAACTGGAAATAGAATTTACTAAAAATAGTAAATTCCGAAGATGCTGAAAGCCGAGATGAACATACCCTGCGAAGCTCTCTGAAAACCCAGAAAGAATCCGCCATTGAATCCACTAACTCTGAGCAAGGACATCCTTAAAAATAGGAAACCCTAATTTTACCTTCCAACTAGCCTTCGGGTTTCCAGAAAAGGCCAGCAGTCACTTTGGAAAGGTTAGGTTGAAGAGGGGACATTACATGAGCATTGGACAAATGGTCCAAAACGGTTACAAGATCTTGATGGAGAATGGAGAATGCAAGATATTTGATAGAGGAGGTAGCAAGAAAGTGGTGGTTGCAGTGCAGATGACGAGAAACAAAATGTTTCCTCTCAAGATGCACATAGTGTCTGCGACAGGAACAAAAAATGGTCAACAACAACATTGTTCGCCAACACTCACAGCAGTCGCAGAGCAGTCGACAATCGAACAACAGTCTACATTCAAAACAGTCATCAAAGACCCATCCAAACTATGGCATTTAAAGTAGGGGCACTTAAGCTTTTTGAGTTTTAGTTTATTGTCTAGGAAAAGAATAGTTAGGGGTTTACCATCCATTGTAGAACTTGATGGCAAGTGTGAGGCTTGCATTTTAAGAAAGCAACATAGGCAGCCATTTCAATCTGGGTATTCTAGGAGAGCAAAGGAACCACTTGAGTTAGTACACTCAGATTTGTGCGGACCCATGAAAACCCCCACATTAGGAGGAAACACATATTTCATGACATTCATAGATGACTATGGCAGAAAAATATGGGTCTATTTTTTAAAAAGCAAATCAGAAGCCTTTGAGAAATTTAAGTGGTTTAAGGTAGCAGTTGAAAAAGAGAGTGGTCACTATATCAAATCCCTTAGAACAAATAGAGGAGGGAGAGTACATCTCCAATGATTTTCTGAATTTTTGTAGGAATGAGGGCATTCATAAACAATTTAAAACAAGGTATACCCCATAGCAAAATGAAGTGGCAGAAAGGAAGAACAAAACCATTCAAGATATGGTGGCAAGTATGTTGAAAGCAAAAGGGCTGTCACACATATTTTGGGGAGAAGCTGTAGCAACAACAGTTTATATACTGAATAGGTGCCCCACAAAGGCTGTCTGTGATAGGATTCCAAAAGAAGAATGGACAAAGAACAAATGGAGTGTTGAGAACTTAAGGATATTTGGGTGTGTTGCATACCCACTCATGCCAAAAGAGAAGAGGCAAAAATTTGATGATAAAGGAGAAAATGCATCTTCATAGGCTCTAGTAAAGAGTCAAAATCCTAAAAATTGTACAATCCCATCACCAAGAATGTTGTGATTAGCAAGGACGTGTTTATTGAGAATGAAGCATGGGATGGAACGGTGGATGACACCATGGGTATTTCAGTTACAATACCCCTTGATGATGAAGAAGTTGCAAATGATAGCAACATAGGGGGAGCTCAAGAGAGCAGTAGCTTAGGAAGAAACTACCGTAGAGCATTAGAAAACAACTCTGATGATCTGCAGCAGAATAGTAACTCTGGCAATGTTCAATAGAGACAACAGTCTGGCAGCTCCAGAATTCAGCAGAGCAGTATCTCCGACAGTCAGCAGTACAGTAGCTCTAGAGGTTAGAGTAGCAACAGTTTGAAAGAAAATTCAGACCCTACACTCGCATCATTGATGCCACGTAAGACAAAGAGTGTGAGGGAGATCTATGATAGCACATAGCATGCTAATTTTGATGAGAACTTGGATTTTACACTATTCTCCTATAGTGATCCAACACACTTTGAGGAAGCGGTGAAGGAAGAGAAATGGTGTAAGGCCATGGATGAGTTGGATGCTATAAAGAGGAATCAAACATGGGAGTTGACCGATTTACCCAAGGGTAAACAAGTGATTGGAGTGAAGTGGGTCTATAAGACCAAGTGTATTGCAGAAGGGAAGATTGAAAGACACAAGGCAAGGCTAGTGGTCAAAGGGTACAAACAACATCCTGGTATAGATTATGATGAGACATATGCACAAGTTGCAAGGCTAGAAACAGTGCGGACAGTGATAGCAGTTGCAACATAGCATCAGTGGAAAGTGTTTCAAATGGATGTAAAGTCAGCCTTCTTGAATGAAGTACTGAAGGAGGAAGTATATGTGGAGTAGCCGCTTGGTTATGAAGTCCCAGGACAAGAGGACAAAGTGTATAGGCTCCGGAAATCTCTTTATGGGTGAAACAAGCACCTCAGGTGTGGTACAACATAATAGACACATATTTGTTGAGAAATGGCTTTAGCAAGAGCAGCAGTGAGCCCACACTCTACATCAAA
Source organism: Sequoia sempervirens (assembly GCA_007258455.2). Lineage (NCBI taxonomy): Eukaryota > Viridiplantae > Streptophyta > Pinopsida > Cupressales > Cupressaceae > Sequoia > Sequoia sempervirens. Next base: position 8,239 of record VDFB02054419.1, on the reverse strand, counting down.
GCAGCCAAATGTGATATTTTAATTGTTGTTTTGTATGTAGATGATCTAATTTTTACTGGTAATAGTGACAACAAAATTGCAGATTTTAAAGAAGTGATGAAAAATGAATTTGAGATGACGGATTGAAGTTTATTGAAGTATTTTTCGTGGGATAGATGTTCAGCAAACATAGCATGGCACTTTTATTTCACAAGCTAACTATGCCAAACAAGTTTTAAGGAGGTTCAAAATGAATAACAACAAACCTAGCCCCACACAAACAACAACAGGTCGCAAGAATGATAGTAGTAAGGAAGTGAACCCAACTCTCTACAAAAGCATGGTTGGAAGTTTGATGTACTTGACATCAACTAGGCCTAATTTAATGTATGCAGTAAGCTTGATATCTACGTTCATGGAGGAACCTAAGGAGACACATTGGCAAGCATGAAAGAGGATCTTGAGGTATGTCAATGGAACAATTGGTTATGGCATTTTGTATGCAACATCTAATGAATTCAAGTTGGATGGTTTCACAGATAGTGATAGGGTAGGAAACGTGGATGATAGGAAAAACACATCCAGCTATGTCCTCAACATGGGATTGGGTGCAATCTCATGGGCATCAAAGAAGCAGCTGATTGTCTCTCTCAACATAGCAGAAGTAGAGTACATAGCAAAAAATGTAGCAACTTGTCAGGCTATTTGGTTGAGGAGGATCCTTGCATATTTACAACAACAAGTTGCAACACAATCATTCATTGTGACAATGTGTCCTCCATAGCGCTGACGAAGAATCCGGTCTTCCACGGACGAAGCAAACACATCGAGATCCGATATCATTTCATAAGGGAGTTGGTAGAACAAGGTGAGATAGAACTTCAGTATTGCAGATCTGAGCAACATCTCACCGACATCTTCATCAAGGCATTGCCAAGGGATAGTTTTAAACACCTAAGAGATAGGCTTGGCATTATGGATAGCTTTGGAGATCAGCTCTGGAAGGAAACTGCAGAGTGACAGCTAACTTGCAGATTAAGGGGGAGTGTTGGAATATTTAATTAATCCCCAAATTAGCACCCCACGTAAGCTTCCTACAACAACTTAACCTACAACATTTATTTTGGTTGGTAAATTGGAATTTGAAATGGAGCACATGTTTTTGAGTTTGAAATAGCTGTTGCAGCTTGCCAGCAATTAATGTGGTTAGGTGGATTTGAAATTTGAAAGAAGCGCTCATTTTCATGAGAATTTTCAAGTAAGACAAAAGGAATGTCTTTGCAACGGCTAGAGCAGAAGAAGTAGAAGTCAGTTTTTGAATTGGAAGGTGACCCTGTAGTAGCAAATGAAAAAGGGAATGTTCAGTAGAAAGTAAAGCGGCATCAGCAGCACAAAAGGACTATTAGTAGACGCAGCACATTGTCACCTGCAGCTACAAGATTGTGGTAGTTTTAGTTTTTGAGGTGTGAGTGTAGCACCCAGTCATTGGACATCTATCCAAATAGTTTAGTTTTATTTTGTTCATGTAAATTAGAGAATATCCTCTGAGTTTTTTTATTTTGAAGCAAACAAGGAATATATGTAAATTTAATTTTTGTCTGTTTAGTCTTGTTGTCATTGTGCATTCACTGTACATATTGTGTGTTTATTTCTACTCTGTCCATCTTGTCACAACAGTGACTTTGTGTTTTATTGCACCCCTGCCTCTCAACATAGGTTGAGGTCAATTTAATGAGTCAATTCCATGAACAAAAATAGAGATTCACGCCTGGGTGGGGTCAATTTAAACTTTCCTTCTGACCTAAAATTATGTCGAACTACTCTAATACCATGTAGAAACCTACAAATCATAGAGATAACATAACAAACATAAAGTATGCATAAAGTCAACTAGTATATTAAATCAATAAGGCGTATATAAATAGGCAGATAAAAGCACCCAATCTCCATGAAATGAGGACATGACTCCTCATATATGGAGTGGTGGCAAGTTTCCTACCACAAAAGTAGCACGAGGTGTCGAAAGTGAGTTGTCATCTCTATAAAACTCCTAACATTGACAACTCACATATGCAAGTGTCATGGACATCTAAGTAGGCTTAAATCCTAAGTGTATGCAATATATTGTAACTAACATCACTAACTTTAAGATGTAATGACTTTGAATTATCTTAGTAGGGAAATATTTAACCATGTTCATCTGACCCTTTGGCTGGTGAGTTCATCTAGCACATTTCTTTCACTTGGACTCAGTCCATTCTAGGTCAGACTATGATGCAGGAGCATCCAAAAAAATCTTATTGTAGTTTACCGCATTATATGCATCTGGCTTGCAATAGAGAACATTATATCTACATCAACTCACAAACAACATATTTAGATCTCAGAATATTTGGATTAATAACTGGGAAGATATTGTCAACTTAAGATTGTAAAGTAGAGCAGGCAATATAGAGTTCATCAGGTGAAATGTTCCAAACTTTTACGTACCTTGTGACAACAACCTCGACACATCATGGTGATGAATGAGATGAGAGAAACTCTCAAATGGGACTGCATATTAACTCTTGGAACTTCACCATGGGAATTGGGCTAGCCTACACGTTTTACCGGATATCCGTTGTTGAGTCACCTTGTGATCGAAACGGATCATCCCTAAACCTTGGATTTGATATTTAAGCAGATATTGGATTCAATGGAAGGAAATTAGGAAGGACTAAGAAGTAGCTAGTGATTAGGAAGTTAGTATAAGTAGTTAGAGCTAAGAGCTTAGTCTTGTTTTGATTTTTTTTGTTTGTAATAAGTCTTTGGCGACCTATGAGCCAATCTGTAATCTGCATGTAACAGGAAAATAAACATTCTGTAATCATTATGTTACTTGAATCAATGGGAATCTATTTTCTATTCATGACAATTTTGTTGAATTAACTCTTGGCTACATGGTTGGATAGTCCTACCTTTGGATCCTCTATTCATGATTGTACATATCAAGTGGTATTAAGGCTATTTTTTCTTCCTTTGGGAGTGAAAACATTTTGAAAGATCCTACGATGAATAGATCATCAACTTGAGGGTAGCTTGCAAGTGTTGTCAATAGAGTGTCGATTGTGAGATAATTACAACCTTACATAGTCAAACCGCCAACCTAAGGCAATTGCACTAGATACAAAGGATTTAGATGCCACCAAGGAGAATGTCTAGTATGACTAGTGTTGTTCGAAGGATGAAAGAATGATGGACATAATGAAGATCTAATTGGATGTTGTAAACAAAGATAAGAAAAGAGGTATAAACCCTAGACATGAGGATGAGAGAAATGATGATGAATTAAGAATTCAAGCCATATATTTAAATAAAGAAACCCTAAAAGAAGAAGATTCAAACCAGATCAATGTGTTGAAAGACATTTCAAAAATAGATAAGAGACCTGGAATTGAAATTTCTAATTATGTTGGTAATTTGAATACTAAAGAATTGATTGATTGGATAAATGATATGGAAAAATATTTCAAGTATGAAGAAATAAAAAACGTTGAAAGGGTCTGATTTGTTAAAGCTAAGTTGAAGGGTCATGATGCTATTTGGTGGAGAGAAGTTCAATTAGATAGAAATAGAAGAGAGAAATAAAGAATCACAAAGTGGGATAGGATGGTAAAAATAATGAAGAATCAATTCATACCTGCTAATTATGAGCTAGAAATGTTGAAGAGATTGTAAAACTTAAAGAAAAAGGAGAAGAGAGTAAAGCAGTATATTGAGGAGTTCCATAAGATGATCATCATAATCGCTCATAGTGAAGCTAGCAAGGAGAAAGTGGCATGGTACATAAATGGCCTCAAAATGAACATCCAACAAGAATTAAGTTTCATAAGGATTACAATGATGGAGGGGAACAGAGTTGTGGATGTGTTGGCTAATTTGGAAATAAGTTTCTGTAGTGTTGAAAAATATACTCCTTTACATTTTCACACTATGTTTGGGTCCCTTAATTAATTGGACTTAATGAAGCCTATAATTGGCCCAATTTTGCATCTACAAGCCTAATTAATTGCAATTTTCGAATGGGGAATCATGATTTAATTAATGTAATTAGCATTTTTTTAACACCCTGAAAAGAATAGGTCCTGGCAATTTAGGTCAGGACCCATTCACCCTTGGGTGAATTGGTCCCCTTTAGTTGCTTAATTTAAATTTTAAATATGTTTTTGGTGGCCTTTTTATGATCCCAAATTCAAATTCAAATGTCGGCTTGTAATATTTAATTTTCAGGAAACTAGAAAATTGTTTACAAAAGGGTAAACCTACAAAACTGGTTTACAATTCCATTGAGGAAGGAAAAATGCATTTTCAGATGGAAAACACTTTAGGGGGGGTCACTAGAAGGGGGACGGGGGGGGAGAGACGGGAGGATGGGGCGGGGTCCCTTCCAACGAACCCTCCTTTAATGGGTTTTCTTTTAAAGGGGGGTTCTAGTGAACCTCTTATACAAATTTTTTTGTAAAAATTTTTCCTTTCGAAGGTTGGGTTGAGGATGAAAATGGAGGGAACTTCACAAATCCAACTGGATGATGGTAGTCCTCGAAACAAGCTATCCATCGAATATAATTTTAATATGTTTTGGTTTTATTATGTAATTTTTTTAGTTTGATTAAACATAGGTTTTTCACCGAAAATCAAGCTCTCTATTCTACACGTGGAAAAATAGCATATTATAAAAAAAAAATTGAAATATCAATGCACTAGATATTGATGTCCTTGATCCAATAAAAAACATTGAATTTTGATAAATAGAAAAAAAGTTGTGTTAGTAAGTAAATCATGTCTAAATTGTAACTGGTTTGACTTCAAAACTTAATTAAGAAAACATATTAAATGAAATGCTATGAAACGAATTCCATGCACTAGATATTGTAGTTACGAATCTAAATTTGAAAAAAATAGAATTTTTATCCTTCATAGAAAAAAATTTGTGTTAGCAAGTACACTTCAGTCTTTAAAAATGATGTCTACTATTAAAAACTAGTTTTCGAAGGAGATGGAAAAAAAAGTGCAATATGATTCCAAAAATTTTCAAAAAAATATATTTAGAATCTACAAACAAAATATCACAAATCACTACTTTGCATCACCTTTAAATTCCTCGCAATTTAGCCGCTATAGGTGCCCGAAGGTGAAGATTTAGTTTAAAAAATTCGATCCAATGTCCAGATTGACCAAAAATTGTAAACTAGTATTGTGGAATCACCCAAAAGCAAGGTCTTTTTATCAATTCAAGTCTAAGAAACATTATCCAAAATTTCATAAGAGCAAATATTATTGTAAAAGGTGTTCAAGAGCAAATTTCTCAAGCATCATGTCAAAGTTATCAAGCATCATGCATGTTTTTGGAGCTAGCATTGTGATGTAGGTTTCAAGCATTCAAGTGAAGACTCAAGCATCAAAATCATATTATCAATCAAGACATTTCATTCAAGGTTTAGACCTTTGAGAGATCTACTAAGTTTCAATCCTTCAAGGGTTTCAAATCAAGGGTTTGGTGAGTTGCAATAGAGCAATGTTCATTCATCATTCCTTTCAAGTTTTATTGTTTCAATTCAAGGTTTAATTACCAAAACAGGGTTTGACCAAGGCAAACCCCCAGTCACCAAAAACAAATAATTTTTACCTCTTGTGTGTTATGCAGATCTTAGGTTGAAGAAGGATTGAAGATCTATCAAAAGGAGAAAAATTGAAAAAGTTGTCAAAGTTGCAAACGTTGTCAACATTATCATCAATCCATAGAAACTCACTTTCATAATTTATTTTTGAATTCCCAACTGTGAAACCTGGAGGAATCGGGAGTGCAGACATAGGATTAGAGGACTGTGAATAAAAAATTCAACCCTTGTAGAAACACCCATTTTCCCTTAGGTGAGTGAGTCACAGGAGGACACTCAAGACAACCTTTTTGTGACAGGTGCTTAAAATTAAGCCCTTCTCAAATCTGCAGTTATTTTTTGGATTTGTGTGTTAATGTAGAGGTTTCATGTGTTACATTGCATCATTGCATTTATTTAGTATTTTTCATTCATATCCCAAATGTGTTGTTCAAGCCAATTTACCTTGTCCTAAGTCATAAGGAAAACAACAAGATCTCCATCAAGGTTGACTCACCTAAGGGTTGAAAGTCAATCTTGCCCTAGGGAATCTCTTTTTCCTAATGAGCTAAGAAAGATAGATACATCATACTCCCATACCATTGTGATAAACCCATTTTCTGATGTTTCATTTTGGTGAACCCGACATTGTACATCTAAAATTACAAAATTTGGAGTCCATTGAAACCCTAGATCTAGGATTTGCATTATTTTCATTGCATTGCATTAGTCTGCATCTTATTTAGGGTTGTTAATGTTGCATTACTTTGCATCTCATTTAAAGTTTTAGGTTTACATTTTGCATACTTTAAAATATGAAAAATTTAAAAAATTGCATGCATAAATTACATTAATTTTGCATAGTATTTGCATATTAGTGTATGTTCAATCATTCACATTCAAAAATTGAGTCAAAATTTCATTTCAAAAAGTTTCACATCGTTTAGCATTTGTCATTCATTTTACTTGCATTAGAAAACCTAAATCTGGAAAATTTTGTCACTAAAACCATAGTTTATAATCTGAAATAGGAAACCCTAGCATTAAACTTCAAACTCAAATTTAAATTTTTGTAACCCCTATGCTAAGATCCATTTGCTCTAGGGAAAATCTGTCTTTGTACAGGTGTTGTTTCAAACTTTTGGGCAGTGATTTGTCTCTGTTTGCTTTCTTCTGATCTCCTGTTAAATCTGGGTTTTAGTTTCATAAATCAGAAAAATCTGTTATTGTTTGCATTAAGTTCATTTTCTCAAATTTAGTGCATTGCTGAAAATCAAAATTGGCATTAAAAACATTTCACTATCAGTATCTTGCATTCAAAAATTAGAAAATCTCCATCTCAGATCTGAAAATTGCATACAAAATAATCATGGATATATGTGTATGGGTAATATATGGAAAACCTTAAGTTCTTTGGTAGATGTTTCAAGTTGTGTGTTTGGTGATGACTCTAATGCAATTGAGACTATTAAAGAACCTTCACCTCTTAATGAATGTCCCCGTGAAGTGGAAATCTTAGGTCAAGATGAAGATAGCATGCAACAATTCATACAAGGCTCCTTATACAACCTTGAGAATAATGCATCCTTTTATCCATCCATGCAAACACAACCTATAATCCCATCACTTTATAGGTTCAACCTCTTACATCTTGAAATGGAAGCATAAAGCAATCCTCAACCATCAATCATTAATGAACTTGATCACAAGGACAATAATGATGCTCTTCTATCCTATGTTCATCAAGTTACTAATACACCTATCAACTTAGAAGAGAGTTATGGTCAAGGTCTTAAGATCTTAAACAAACAAGTATGTGACATAACAAATGAGCATTAAATTTTTCATAAAATTTTAAAGCAAATACCATCCAAGGATACCAAGGGGTTGGGATATGAAGATCTTCCCCCTTTGCACATCTCCCAAGGGAAAAAGTGTTCTCTTTCACAAGATCATATCAAGAGACCAATTAATACCTCACAAGGATGATAGGATCACCATAGATCCTCCTCCACCTCAGTAAATTTCCCAAACAAGTAAGAAATCTAAGCCATATAAGATCAAGGAATTGCCATGCTTACACACTACAAAAGAAATTAAACGAAAAATGGAACAACTCCTCCATCTAGGATTGATATACTTGCCACATATCAAAGAAAACAAAAAAGAAAAGAGTACAAACATGAATTATTGTTCATTTCATAGAACTCTTGGGCATCTTACTAATGAGTGTCATGTTTTACAAAGATTAATCCGTGAAGATGATGCTATTGATGTAATCAACTAAAGTGCATGCACTTTGCTCCTTGCCATGTGATAATTGTAGGATCATAGCGTACTTACTATTAAATGTTTTACATTTATTGCAAATCATTTCTATATTACAAGGAGCATATTCTCATCACCCATCCCGGCTCATCCTTGTCCTGCACTTAGCGGGGGCAAGGAGTTAGATAGCCTTGTCCTAGTTTGGCATTTGTTGTTGTCCCTTTGGCTAGTTATCCGCCTTTTGCATATGATGAACAAGATTGGGATGTAGATTACCTTCTATAGGTTGACTCACATGTTCCATACTAGTCTTCTCTTTGTGTTCTTTGTGATTGCATGTGCGTAATATGATCCCT
>VDFB02054418.1:0-13061 GCA_007258455.2 Sequoia sempervirens | reverse complement strand
CTTGACTGATTCGGCTTACTCCTACAATTGTCTTTAAAATCGGTGGATCTAAATATTATTCTTCTGTCACAAATGACGTCCTTCTCATGCCTGCAGCCCTTAAAACTTTCCTTGTTCTCTCCTAATCGCTTTGGTATGGGAATGAATCTGTAGATGATCCTCAGCTATATATGACGTCCTTTGCTCTGTTCGCTATCTTGTAATCCTTCTATTCTTGCCTGATCGGATTCTCCCCTCACTCTCTTCTGATGTTCGCTTAAATTGATGACTTCGTTCCTTGCTGATTGGCTTCTACTTTATATTTTCTTGATTTATTTATTTTTGATCTGATCTCTTGATGAATTCTTCGAATTATTTATTGACTTTGATGCTGCTTCTAAATTATTTATTTGCTTCTTTTCTGATTCGCATTTCCTTTATTCCTTGATGATCTTCTTCCTTCCTTGAGTCCTCCTTGATATAGAAGTGGAGCCCAAGAGACGCATCTCTACTGGTTCCTATACGTCCCTTCTTAACAAGTATTTGTTTGCTTGATTCATACCTCCCTTTGCTGTTTATCACTGATGAATATACACATAAGCAAATAATATTATATAAGCAATGATAAATTCCAATTACAAGCAATTATGTCTATATATATATATATATATATGTATATGTTTATCTATTAAAAGAATGTAAATATATGAAATTGATCTCCTAAATACTTCCCTGATGATAGGGACATCACACCTATTTATGATCTTGGCTATATATTTCCCATTGAAAATCAAACAAGCAAATAAATTTGAAGAACAAACAAACTTCATAAGGCAGAAATTCAGTTTAGAAAGTGTCCACCTGGGGTGGGACATTACAGTGGTATTAGAGCGATTCCCTGCCATCCTGTTGGGTTTAATCAATATTCAGTGAGAACACATCTTGCATCATTTAAAGGATCAGCACTCTTTGTTTTCAGTTTCATTGTTTTTCCAGTCAGTTTTAATTATGGACTCAGACAATGACATAGAATTAGTATCAAGAGATAGAAAGTGGTTGGCTAGAATTCTTTATGAACAAGGTACCAAACTTGGCATTCAACCTAAATTTGTGTATGATACTTTGGTTACGTTGAGATGACTAGAAGAGTGCTTAAGTCTTGTTGGGCAGTCACCTTCATCCTTGTTACAGATTGCTTTGACTCCAGCAGTGTCTTCATTGGTTGAGCTTAAGTATTTGAGACACAGAGACAATGAGATTAGTCTCACTGTTGCCCTTTGCATTAGTCAAATTTTAAGAATCACAGCTCCTCAGGTTCCCTATGATGTTGGCACAATGAGGGAAGTATTGCAGCTGATTGTTGATAGTTTTGTTGGGATAGGTGATATCAGTAGTTCTACTTTTGGAAGGAAGATTAAAATCCTTGAGTTGATGGCATGGCTGAGATTGTGCATTGTCATGATTGATTATGATTTGTTATGATCTGGTTATGCGGATGTTCCATCTCTTCTTGGAAACTATCAGTGAGAGTCACGACAAATCTATCCTGGACTACATGGGGACTATTATGACTTCTATTATCAATGAGGGTGCTGATATTTATCAGCCTATCTTGTCTTTACTCCTAGCTGTTCGTAAGCAAGAACAGAAGTTATCTACAGCTGCTTATGATTTGATACATAGTGTTTTCGAACAATGTGAGGGTAAGCTAAGGCCTTACTTGTTCATTGAGGAGCAAGTTCAAAAAAGGGGGTGAAATTTGAAGTGGATGATGATGAGAAGACCATACATCCTGATAGTAAGTTGACAAAACTCCTTGATGATACTTTCAGCGCTCAAGAAGTTGTTATCAGCCCTGATAACAATTCTGATTTTTATGACAGCAGTCATACTATTGAGCGTAACCATGAGTTAGACACTAGGGCACATGAGGAAAATGTTGTGGAACGATCTTTTAATATTAGCATGCGAGATATAAGCATCGAAATTGAGAAATGCATGGAGGATTAAAACCATAACAGTTCTGATTTTTGTAGCGGCAGTCAAACTTCCTTGCATCGGCATGCGATAACAGCCATTACTCACAAGGATGATGGTTGTGTGGAGTTGCCCAATGTTGATACTTGAGATTTGGGTATTAATGATGCATTAGGTGTTGTGGATTCATGTCACAACAAGTCTGATTTTGCATATCAGACCGTAAAAGATGGGAGCATATCAGAAAAAGTACATGAGATTGATGAGTCTCAGGGGTCCCATCATCTAGCGGAACAACTGATGGTGAATGAAGATCAGATTGTTGCAGCCATTGAACAGTATGATGACATTCTTCAGCTGTTGGACAAGTATTGCTGGAGGATTCCGAGAATACAGAATAATCCTGAAGGAGGTCTTTCCCTTGCAAGTTACCATGCACTCAAAGAGGCATTGTTGAAAACAAAGACTCATTACATGCAGCTACTTTCAGATAGAGATCACCTATTACAGATTGGTGAGATCTGCTACGATGCACTTGAGGGGAAAGAGAGGGAAGTGGATAAGCTCACTAATGAGCTTATGGTCGTGGAGAATTCCTTGAAGAGCACTCAAGAGGCTCTTCGAGAGGCACAGATTCAAATTGTTGAGCTTTGTGAGGAAGTGTGTTTGGCTCGTGCAGCATCATCCACAGCATAAGTTTAGACTTCTAGGGCCGCCATGACAATTGTTGATGATAGTGGCACATATGGGTGGAGGGCCCAAGATACAGACATGACAGAGACAGAGATGCATACACCCTGTGGGCTAGTTGTCGGTGAGGTGCATGCATCTTGTCAATGAGGTGCATGCATCCATTAGTGACAGGAGTACTAGTCTCTACATTGGTGAAGTAGAGATTCCTATTGCTGAGTCTTGTGCTGAGGAGGCAGAGTCATGTGTGACTAGTGTGCTGGACCATCACGCTGCCAATACTCCTTTGCTAGAGGATTGCGAGGCATCTACTAGTGGGAGCATGTCTCCTACATTTTCCAACAGATCGGATAACGCTTTGGTTGAGGTAGATGGTAGGCATGAGCCTATTGAGTCACCAGGACTCAAGGATCAGTTGATAGTTTCTGAGGATAGAGTTGTTTAAACCTTATCTCGTTTCGACAGCACACACAAGTTTGTGGAGCACCTCCTGTGGTCAACACAATTGGAGGAAAGGCGGACAAGGGTAGTAGTTGGCACTTCCATATCTAATCTGCAAACTATAGTGCGTGCTTTGGAGGGAATTAAGTCAGATTACATTCAGTTGCTATCAAACAGGAATTTTGTAGTTAGGTTCGCGGAGAGGTCTTGCATAGTACCTACCCAGACAACCCCTCAGAATCAGAGACGTGAGCCATCTCTTGATTCCATTAATGAGAGTGATGAGGAGAGTTTTCCCCATGACTATGACAGTTAGCCATTGACATAGGCAGGTGCATTCTACCTTGACTGCATAGTTAAGAGTGCTCATCACTTCTCCTTTAGTCCACACACCGAGGATTTGTTGATGCCTAGGTGTGGATTGGCCCAAGATTTATACCATCCATTGTGGGATGAGGAATTGCCGTCTATAGAAGATGGAACTAGAGATTGCAGGCATTTGACTCAAATATATTCAAAGGATTACTTGCAGGATCAGATGTTAGTTTTCCATCATGTTGTTATGTACCTGACAGGGTTTGCAACTTCTTGGTCACATAAATTTCCATTGGAGACATGGCTACAGGGAGGTTGTAGTGGCTATAGGCATGATGCCGCAGTTGGTCCATTTAGCAGTGATGGAGGAGAGTTTTATCATTCCCTCGATTTGGGAGGAGCAGTTACATATCTTCCAACACCTATGTTGGATAGTCAGCAAATCCATAGAAGTTTTGCAGAGGATGAAGGGGGATGTTGTGGTGTAGACATGTTTGGATATTCTTACCTCTTCATGGTTGATGGATGCGAGTGGCGATTGTGTTGGGATCCAAGTGGTGATAGGATTGGCACTGTTGGATGGGTCCCATTGGGTTGCTTCACCACTCTCGGCGTGGTAAAGCTAATATTCGTTTAGGGTAGCGGAAGTTAGATGATGTTATGCATAGCAGACTTCCATTCTGGGTTTGGGATCCAAGAATATGTTGCATTGTTGTTACAATTGGCAGATTGTCCGCCATTGGGGTAGTTACCTGTAGTGATGTTGAGCATAGTTTGATTTCTACCCAATAGATACAAAGGATATATTGTTGGGCAATTTGTTGGTTGCATCTTCCTAGTGAACTTTTTTCCATGACACATGGTACAGGGGTTGACCTTGGTCTGTGTGTAATTCAGTTGTGCTTTTTCTGGTGCAACGAGGGTTATTTGCAGTCATGTGGGTAATTATACAGTTCTTCCCTTGGACCTCTTGTGATGGTGTTATCTATTCAGTTGCGATTGCTTGAGGACAAGCAATTTCAAGGAGAGCCCACTATAATGTCCCCTTTATCGTGAGCATCAAATTTTTCAAGATTAGCCTATCATCTGATCCTCGTAGGCTAGTGTTGTGGATTAGAGGTCTAGTTTGGGCATTAATGAGCTCTTAGGTGGCAGTTTGTAGTGTTTAGCTCTCCAAACCCTTGGCATTTTCAGAGGCAATGTTATTCAGAGGTTTCTGGCTCTGTTTTGATGCACTTACTATTTATAGTAAGTCAGTTGAGTGGTAGAGGCCAACCTTACTATTTTTGGTAAGGTACCTGAATGAGCAGTGGTTTCAATAAATTACCTATTGGCACTTTCAGTTTCAGTAAGCGTTGATTATTTTTGGAGTTATGACCTTTTTTTTTTTAGACTACAGGAATCGGGTAGCACGACCCCCTATAAACTGCAATGCGCCTGGTAAACTTTTTTAACATGACCGGCAGTGCTGGCGCGACACACCCTCCGGTACCACGAGGGTGGGGGAGACTAGACCTCATGACCAACCTCCTGCAACAGGAAAGATTTAGCCAACCGAGCTAGGGCCCCCACCCCAAGTTATGATGTTTTAATTATTAATAAAGTAATACTTTATTAATAATTAATTATAAAGTGATTATATAATGATATAAGTTGACTTTATTAAAGGAGGGGTCATTAATGTTATAAAATCAAATTATAAAAGTGACCATTTGAGTGCCCATTTAATGAAATATAATAAAGTCACTTTAAAAAGCAAATGATTAATATATTTTAATATTTTAAAAGCACATCAGGAGTCGTGCTTTTTACATGGAGGTATAAAAAGCATCAAAAGCAAATATTATTCATTCTTGAATCATTCGACACTTGTGCTTTTGAGAGCTTTTGCTTTGGAAAATAGAAAACCAGGGTTTTCTGCATTATTGGGTCTTGGAGAGTGTAGCATCTTCATGATTCTGCTTCCTAAGAGTGTGAGAGACCATCTGAAGGTTGCATTTACAGGTGGCTACAGCCAGTGGTCACAATTGAGCTAATTGGTGAAGAATTTCAGAAGTTTATTCAAGAGTTTGAAGATAAATATTATAGAATATCATTATTGCTGATTGAGCTTTCTTCTTTTGGCATGTGGGAATCATATTGTGCATTTAAGAAGAAGTTTTCATCAATAGATACAAGGGTTTGAAGATAACCACTTGATAATCAAAGGTATACTTGTTGTGAGGAATTATTTGCTGCTTGTACACCTTATCACAGCCACGTGGGTTTTATCAGGAGGTCGTACTAACTGCTGTTGGGGCTGTACCAGACACCTGGATGCTGGGCGTGTTCACTTGAGGCTGAAACGCCTATGTTCTTTGTGTGCTTTCTTCACTAATAGGAGCGGCCAGATTAAGGGACTCAATTAGCATTGAAATATTGGTGAAGTTGTTGTTATTGGATTTGGCGTCCATTAAAAATAAAGAGTGATTACCAGTCGTTGATATGCACTTCCAGACCTGCTGATGTTGAGTTTTCAGACCTGCACTTATCATCGGGTATGAATTTATGGATTATGTATTGCAAAGAATAACTATGTAGTAAAAGGATGTGGAATTTGTAAAAGGGAAGGAAATTGATTTAAATATAAATTGTATTTTGTAATGTCCCCTTCTCAGCAGTGATCGTTTCTGTTGACCGTTGGCCTATTCCGGAGACCCGTAGGCTGTGCGGAGGGTGAAATTAGGGTTTCCTAGTTTTGAGGAGGTTGTTGCTTGGAGTTGGGGTTTCTGACTGCGGATTCTTTCTGGGTTTTCAGAGAGCTTCGCAGTGGTGTGTTCAGTTCGGCATTCCGAGCTACTTCGTGAATTTACTATTTTTAGTAAATTCTATTTCTGGCAGTGGACAGTTTGGGTTCAGTTCAGTTGGATCACCTCTTCTGTTGTTTCAGCTGGCACTTCAATTCTTGGCCTTGGGCGCATTTTTTAGTGGAGAGATAAGTATTTTATTATAATATTATTATTTTAATATTATACCCCTTGGTCTAGCAGTGCAACTTTAAGTTGTTTTTAAAAAGGGGACTTTGAGGGTCAAGGCGTCATAAGGAGTTATATTATATTTTAAATGTCAAATTTGAGATTATTAAATGGGACGCCCTTTTGTGAGATGAAGTTTATTTTAAAAAGTGAAATATTTTATGGAGGAAAAGGGACGCCTTCTTTTGGTGGGAAATGAGTAATTTGAAAATTAGGGTTTTGAGGCGCCCTCTGGAAGTTTCTAGATGTTTCTCTCATTTCTATTTAAGCAGGCCTCAGCTCTTCATTTGGCATCTTTTGTCTACTACACCGTTATGCTGCTGGATTGTATTCAGGCACTCGCTTCGAGGAAAGCACACCTCCTAGCATTGGCTCATCTTCTTGCTTGAAAGATAGCAACTAGTTGAGAGGTTAGCTTGTATTAGGTTTGAATTGCATTTCTAGTTGAGTAATTGCATTGTTGGAGTTCTAGTTTACATTTTCTGTCATATTTTGATGTTGCTGAATGTCATTGAGGAATGTAAGAATCGCTCGTAGCTCATGAAATAAAAATGTTATCATTCTGGGTGTTGGATCTTTCAATCTGTTTATGAAGGGCGACCATGCTTGCCAATTTCCAGATTTTATTTATGTCTCTTTGATTTTATAAAGGAAATTCGCCCTTGCAGCTGGGCCGTACCATCTTGAGGTACATTGGAGTTTGTGCAAAATGAAATAAGGCTTGTTTTGAGTGGTTTAGGGATTGTATCTTGGGCGCCTGCATCAGTATAGCAATCTGCATTTGATCTTTCGTCAATAGGATGTGTTTAGAGTGAGTTATATGCATTTTGATGAGTTTTCATGCTGCTGTTCTGTATCATTTCTGTCAAAAACAGTCACATCAGATTTGAGAAAGTTCATTAGTGTGTGAGGAGTTGATATTCAATGAGCTTGGGAGTGTGAAAGGGAGTTCTTAATTTGATATAGCTTCGAAAGGATTCTAATCTTAAGATATTGACAAACTCTCTAATTTATTGTAAGCTGAACAGTAGTACTGTCAGCAATTCTCTCCTCTCATTGGGTATTTACTTGTACTGCCCACTGAATAAGTGGAAGAGGCTGGCTTGCCGCCTTTACTTTCTTGCATTGTAATTTCCTAAGTCTCCGCCATATGGTCGCCTCTTATCCATCACGGATTGAGTAGCACATACTTGGTGTTGAGCTCTTTTCAGTATTGCAATAGATAGGGATCCTCTGACCGAATGCTCGCCGTTCGCCGGCGCATCTCTGGTTAGAGTTCTTGTTCAGCATTTACTTTGAGATCCTCTGACCAATGCTCACACCTTGCCCGCATCGGGATCCTGGTGTACATTCTGGTTAGAGTTACTTTCTGCATCGTTTTGGTTTATGCTAACCTTAACGGGTGCATGTTGCATTGTAATCTTTTACGAAAAAACAAAAAAAATTGGTCCGGTTCATTACAGTGGTATCAGAGCCATGATTCTGCCAACCTGTGCCCAACAGTGATTCAATGGTCAGATGAGTGACAGTGATTGCAGATACTTCACCAGAGGTCAGGCCAGAAGACAACAGATACAGCTTCCGTCAGTGCCAGAAGCAGATACCTTTTCAGAGGCTTTGAGAGTAACTGGAATAACAGTGGATACGGGTAAAACAGTTGAGAACATGTCAGATAATCTTAGGACAGCCATGGAAGAGAAGGATGCAAGGATGGAAAAGAAGTTTGATGGAATGATTGAGATGATGTCTCGATTACTTGCTAAAATGGATCAGCAAGCTACTCAGAACCATATTCCGAATCAAAACCATGCTACAGGAGAAAGCAGTGGTGTCAATGGAAACAACGGGCATAATGGAAACAATGGTAATGGAGGTAGTAGAACCATTGGACAGCATGATGCCATCTCTAGCGGATCAGCCTCTAGACCGCTCTTTCCTACATTCACTCCAAGAGAAGAACAACCAGTTGAAGCTCCCGTTCCCTTGGTAGACGATGCCCGACAAGCCTATATGGAGTATGCTACCCTACCCCCTGATCTTAGGAACCAATGGTCCTTTGATCAATTCTTGAATCAGAGGGACATAAGACAAGGAAGAAGAGTTGATAACCGAGCTAATTGGGCTCCTAGAACTGATTTCCATCAAGCCTTAGGGAAGGTAACATTGGCTCACTTCGATGGAAGTGATACGTGTTCAGCAAGATCATGGGTTCAGAAGTTAGACAACTACCTTTCACTTCGTCCCATGCCAGAAGAAGATGCCATCAAGTTTGCAACACTCCATTTAGAAGGAGCTGCCCATGAGTGGTGGTACCATGGTTTGGTCACTCTTGGCCATAACCTTATTCGAACCTATGGAGAATTCACCAACAAGCTGATTGAAAGGTTCGACACTAAGGATCCTGAAGTAAGATTTCGCGAGCTTGCACAACTCAAACAGCATGGCTCCTTGGATTCTTACGTTGCTGATTTCCAGAGGCTTTCCGTGATGGTGCCCAACATCACTGAAAGAAGATTGGTTGTGTTGTTTTCTGAAGGTTTGGTTGAACCCTTGAAAGGATGGGTTAAAGCTTTCGATCCACCAAGTCTTGATGAGGCAATCAAGAAGGCTCGTAGTATGGAGTTATCAGCCCCTAGGCCTAAATTTCCGCCTAAGCCTTTTGGCCACAAGAAGGATAAGGATAGAAGACATTCTTCTAATCAGCACAAGAAGTTCCCACCTAAATTGACTGAAGAGCAACGTGAACAGCTCAGAAAGGAGGGCAAATGTTACACATGTTTAGAGCCTTGGACTAAAGGCCATAGATGTCCTGGAAGAGGGCGTTATAATCAAATGGGAACCTATTCAGATTATGAATCAGCATCTGATATGTCTGATCAGCAGTCTTATTTTGGGGACAGCGAGGATGAAAGAGCCACAGAAGAGTCCGATCATGAACAAGGAGTTGGGGGCCCTATTGCCCAACTCTCTAGTTTCCAAAAGAACGAATCTGTCAAGGTTCGTGGTGGAGTTGGAGGCCATCGTATTGTTGCATTAATTGATACTGGTGCAACGCATAACTTCATTGATGAAGGTGTGGTTGCAAAGAGAGGTCTCAAAACTGAAGAATTTGAAGGCTTCAAAGTCATGGTGGCTGATGGGTTTCACATTTCCTGCACACGAAGAGTTCCTAACATGTCCTTGCAGTTGGGAAACTATGAAGTCAAAGATGACTTCTATGTGGTTACTATTGGCGACACAGATGCAGTTTTGGGCATACAATGGTTACGCTCACTGGGTGAAATCTCTCTCAACCTACAAACAATGGAGCTCAAGTTCCAATCTGAGGGCAAGAGAGTTGTTTTGAGAGGAATGTCTAATGGTGGTCCTCGTATAGTTTATTTCAAAAGGATGGAAAGGCTGATTAGACATGACCAAGTGGAGTGGGCTGCGGAATGCATGGTTCTTCCTGCCAGTCCAGTTGAGACCAAGAGGGAATATCCTCCTGATATTCAATCCATACTCACCAAAAGGAGTAAGGTGTTTGCTGATCTACCACCTGGGCCACCACCAGAAAGAGGTGCTGAGCATGTTATTGAACTTAAGGAAGGGGCCAAACCAGTCATTACAACACCGTATAGATATCCTAAGAAGCAGAAGGATGAAATTGAGAAGAACATAAGAGAACTCCTGGAGATGGGCTTCATTCGCCCTAGCAAGAGTCCCTTTGCTTCAGCTGTGGTTCTTGTGAAGAAGAAAGACGGCACCATCCGCATGTGTGTGGATTATCGTGCCTTGAATCAAAGCACAATAAAAAATCGGTATCCTATTCCTCGGATCGATGAGCTCATTGATGAGCTACATGGTGCTAAATTCTTCTCCAAAATTGATTTGAGATCGGGTTACTATCAAATCCGGATGAGGGGCTCAGATGTTGAGAAGACGGCATTCAGATGCCACTATGGTCATTTTGAGTTCCTGGTCATGCCCTTTGGCTTGACTAATGCTCCAGCCACTTTCCAGTCTTGCATGAACAGAGTTTTCCAGAAGCAGTTGAGGAAATTTGTGTTAATTTTCTTTGATGATATTCTCATCTTCAACAAGACGTGCGAAGAACACCTCAAGCACTTGGAGGAAGTGCTTAGCATTCTTGAATCAGAGAGTTTGTTTGCAAAGGAGTCCAAATGTGAATTTGGAATGAAGGAGCTGCTCTACCTTGGCCATATCATCAGCGCTGAAGGGGTGAAGGTTGATCCAGAAAAGATCAAGGCTATGGTAGATTGGCCACCTCCAGAAAATCTGACTCATTTGAAGGGATTTTTGGGTCTTTGTGGCTACTATAGAAGGTTCGTAAAGGGGTATTCTCAAAGTGCTGCTCCTCTTACCGACCTCACGAAAAAGGGGGCTTTCATGTGGTCAGAAAAAGCTCAAAGTGTGTTTGATAAATTCAAGAAAATCATGAGTTCTTGTCCTGTATTGGCCATACCAGATTTCTCCAAACCCTTCGAGTTACAGTGTGATGCATCAGGGGAAGGTATTGGGGCTGTTTTGATGCAAGAGAAGCATCCAATTGTATTTGAAAGCAGAAAATTAAGAGGGGTTGAAAGAACCTACTCTATCTATGACAAGGAAATGCTTGCAATCATGCATGCATTAGCCAAGTTCAGACAGTATCTGGTGGGGAGTAAATTCGTGGTCAAAACTGATCACAACAGTCTCAAGCACTTTATGCATCAGAAGGACTTGAATGAGAGACAGCAGAAGTGGGTGAGTAAGCTACAAGCTTACGATTTTGACATTGAGTATGTCAAAGGGAAGAATAACGTTGTGGCTGATGCTTTGTCTAGAAGGCCTCACTTGAGCTTATTGTGTGAGCTTAATGCTGATTGGAAGGAGTTGTTGCTTGCTGATTATGCCAAAAATCAGTTTGCAACCAACGTTATTGAAGGTACTTTTCATGATGAAAGGTACAAGGTAGTTGATGGGTTGATCCATTACAAGGGAAGAATCTTCTTGGTGGCTGATTCTAAACTTAAGAAGAAGATTTTGGTGACTTTCCATGACAGTCCACTTGCTGGTCATCAAGGGT
The DNA here is from genome assembly GCA_007258455.2 of Sequoia sempervirens. Classification (NCBI taxonomy): domain Eukaryota; kingdom Viridiplantae; phylum Streptophyta; class Pinopsida; order Cupressales; family Cupressaceae; genus Sequoia; species Sequoia sempervirens. The sequence goes on along the minus strand of VDFB02054418.1, from coordinate 1,577 downwards.
ACTTCAAGACATATAAGCAGATTCGAGAGAGATTCTCTTGGAAGGGGTTGAAGGATGATGTTCAGCGTCACATCAAGGAGTGTAGTACTTGTCAAATGAATAAAAATGAGCACTCTCTTCCAGCTGGTCTACTGCAGCCACTTCCCATTCCAAATCAAAAATGGGAGAGTATCTCTATGGATTTCATCACCGGGTTGCCTAGGGCTCAAGGAAAAGACTGTATTTATGTTGTAGTGGACAGATTGACCAAATTCTCTCATTTCTTTGCCATCACAAGCACATTTACAGCAGCTCAAGTTGCAGATTTGTTCTTCCATGAAGTGTTTAGACTGCATGGGTTGCCTAAAAATATTGTGAGTGATAGGGACAGCAAGTTCCTAAGCACCTTTTGGCAGGAAATTTTTAAAATGAGTGGTACAGTGCTTACTCCAAGCACTAGCTATCACCCACAAACGGATGGTCAAACGGAGATTGTGAACAAGTGGTTGGAGGGCTATCTCAAAAATTATGTCTCAGAACAGCAAAGAGCATGGGTAAAATGGCTCCACTTGGGAGAATATTGCTACAATTCATCTTTCCACATGTCAATAAAGATGTCTCCATTCATGGCCCTCTATGGTTACGAGGCCCCAAGCTTTGCTGATTTGGTGTTTGGAGATAGCAAAGCTCCTCAAGCCAAGGATTGGTTGCAGCAGAGCCAAGATGTTTTGAAATCCTTGAAGGACAACCTTCAAATGGCACAAAATCAGCAAAAGATGTACGCTGATCAGCAGCGTGTTGAGCGCTCATTTGAGGTTGGTGACATGGTATATCTTCGGCTTCAGCCCTATAGACAGTCCACACTTAAGAAGAGTGGAGCTGAGAAGCTGAAACCACACTTCTATGGACCATTCAAAGTTGTTAGGAAGGTTGGAGCGGTGGCTTATGAGTTGGAACTACCTTCGAGTAGTAAGGTCCACAATGTCTTCCATGTGTCTCGCCTCAAAAAGGCACTTGGACACAACGTTGTGGCTTCATCACAGTTACCTCCTTTGGATGAAGAAGGGCAGTTGACTTTGGTTCCAGAATAGATTATTGATTTCAGAGAGCGTTCCTTGAGGAGGAGAACAATCAAAGAGTATTTGGTAAAGTGGAAGAATTTACCATTGGAGGATGCTACTTGGGAGGATGAGGAGATTCTACAGCATCCAGACTTGCGATTGCTCGAGGGCAAGCAATCTTGGGGAGGGCGGACTGTAATGTCCCCTTCTCAACAAAGGATCGCTTTCTCAAGGACTGCTGGCCTATTCCGGAGACCCGTAGGCTGTGCGGAGGGTGAAATTAGGGTTTCCTAGTTTTGAGGAGGTTGTTGCTTGGAGTTGGGGTTTCTGACTGCGGATTCTTTCTGGGTTTTCAGAGAGCTTCGCAATGGTGTGTTCAGTTCGGCATTCCGGGCTACTTCGTGAATTTACTATTTTTAGTAAATTCTATTTCTGGCAGTGGACAGTTTGGGTTCAGTTCAGTTGGATCACCTCTTCTGTTGTTTCAGCTGGCACTTCAATTCTTGGCCTTGGGCGCATTTTTAGTGGAGAGATAAG
>VDFB02054417.1:0-47996 GCA_007258455.2 Sequoia sempervirens | reverse complement strand
CCAATGCTTTTCTGTTGAGAATCTCCCATTCTTCATCGAACATCACAACATATTTCTTTTCTTTTCCTTGTAAAGGCCGTCATAGATCCTTTTGATACAAATAATATTCCATTTGCATCTTCCATAATTGATAATTTTGGCCATTGAACTTTTTGACCTTGAATTTTCCTTCTTCCATTGCTCCCACTCAAATCTAGAGGTTTCCTACCAATCAATTGAAATACACACGACTCTGATACTAGTTGTTAGGATTCAGGCATATTGGAGCAATAAACATTAACAACTATATGCTTGAGTTGAGAGGGGTCTCCTCTCTACTCATCACCTCCCTATCTTGGCAGATTGAGGGTCATGGCTCTTGGATTGAAGGACACAAGCCACTCCTTTGGGTACAACTTGCATTCTCCCCCTTTATATTTCCTACTAGGAAACATGCTTGAGATCAAAACATGGGGTGATGAGGCTCCCAACCAAGTCTCCTACTTGAAATAAATAGAAATAGTGTTGCTTTTGATCTCCAAGATCATTCTTAGGAGTTGCAAGGGGAGAGCATACACAACACTATACCTCAAGGTGTATAAACAGATTGCAATTTAGTGGTATTTCTAATTTCCAAAATCACACTAGGTGCAAGGAAAGAGCATGTGTACACACTAACCTACCAAGCAAATCAAAGAATTCATTTTAGGTGCACTATAAGAAAATGTGAGATTTATCTTGTTCAATTTTAGGTACACCAAAATAAAATGAGATTTATCTTGTTCAATTTTAGGTACACCGAAATAAAATGAGATTTGTATGTTCAATTTTAAACCCAAAACTAAGTGTGCAAGTTGTTTGTTTATTTTAAGTACACCAAGGGAAAATGAAATTTGTATTGTTCATTTTAAATGCACCAAATGAAATGTGAAGATGTATTTTAAGTGAACCAAGGGAAAGTGAGATTTGTATTGTTCATTTTAAATGCACTAAGTGAAATGTGAGATTGAATTTTAAGTGCACTAAGGGAAAATGAAATTCCTAGATTAACTCAAAACCCTACAACCAAAAATGTTAGTAGTTTCTTGCTTTCAACCTTCCTCCATCAATAGCCACATGTTGCAAACTGTTTGCTAAAATGAGGAAAACAAAGAATTGTTAAAGGTTAGTTGAAATAAATCTCAAATTAGACTCCAAAGCTTGACATAAAAGAAGCGTTATTTACTTGACAGAGGCATCAAACTTTTAAATAGAGGCATTGCATTGTCAACCAACAAAGGCGTTGACCTTCGACAAAGGAATTAGACTTTGAGCAAAGGTGTTGCACTGTTCTACAAGAAAATAAAGAGAAGGTAGAGTAGAGGCATGAATTTAGGACAGAGGTGTTGATCTTTTGATAGACAAAAATGACGTAGTTTTGTAAAGACATCACCCTTTGACAGAGGCGTCAAAATTTCTTGCAAACAAACATAACATTAAACAGTTAGATGTGTCATGATTTTAGTAAAAGTGTCAAAATTTGAGCTATAGATGTGTTGATATTTACAAAGGTGTTGAATTGTTGAAACAAAAGCGTTGCACTATCTCTATAACTTGCAAGGCCAACAAAAACATCACAAAAATGGTTAAATTAGGGATGTGAGCCCCATCAGGCATGCTAAAATGTTATAGGGGAAGTAAGTAAGCATGAATGAAGTAATTAGAGTCTAAAACACTAATAACTCACACGGTTGAGATCATACAAACCCATACTCAATGAAATTCATTTGCAAAGCATTCAAATGGTCTAATCTAAGAATTAGAACTAAAATCAAAGCAATTAATCAAACTGAAAGTGCAAACCTTCAATCCCATTGTGAATCGATGCATATTTATGATGTGGATTGCTCAAATTATGCATAACCCATATTGCAAAAGCTTGATATGAGAGGTGTGATTCACAAAATAGGTGCTCTAATGCTCAAGAAATGACTCAAGAATTCTAGAGTGTCTATGCTTATGAGGATTGTGAATGATTTCCATGTTTTGAGAAGGTTTGTTTTATAGATTTTAGAAATTTTGATCAATGGTCAAGATTCAATATGAGGATCAATGGATGAGAGGAAATCAAGGAGGAGGGTGAGGATCAAGGATGATCAATGGTTGAGGATTCATGAGAGCTCAAAATATCCCTAATTTCATGGAAATAGGTTGGAGATATTTTGAATTGGAGGGAAAATTTTGAATTTGAATTGAGAATATTCTTTGTGCAAGTTAGAGAGTTGGAGGAAAATTAGCCAATTAAATAATTATGGAAATTATTTAATTGTGAGGATGGAGGCATTAAGATTTTCAAATAAATAATTGAGAATTATTTAATCAAGAAGGATTATTAATGTGAAAATGATGAATTAATCAAATAATCTTAATTGTTTGATTAATAGGAGAATAAAGTGAATTTAACTAATTAATTGGAAATTATTTAATTAAATGGAGGAACTGGGTGATAATGAGGAAAATGATGTTGGTAAGCGAAATCAAAATGTGTGATATGCTTAGGACAATCTTAGGTGGCTACATAATCAATATTATTTAAGACATATGCATGCTTGAGAATGATGTCGCTGATTATTTGCTTAGGATTGTAAAGCCAATAAAAAAGGAGGTTGTTCTACGAGAACGTGTTCCTTACAATTTGAAAACTTTCTCAAAGGTATTTTTAATACCACATGTCCTTATAAGAATTTAGATACTAAAGATCAAAAAGTTTATTAATGATTACCAATCTTACTAGTGAATTTAATTAAATATAAAATAATGTATAATTATTGCTTCCATTTATTTAATTAGTCCATATTGAAATTTTTTATTTATTTTCTAACATACATACAAGAACTAATATAAATATAATTGTATTGGTTAGATTGTGTTTACCCTTGTACAATTTCCAAGATATTCTTGTTAGACGACTACCGTTACACATTCCTATGTATTTCCCGGCCTTCATTAAAATAATATAACTACAACGTGGAACTTATTAACTTATTAAGGAGGTAGTTAAGCAATCATAATAGCCTCGCCTACCACGCCTAGAAACATTTAAATTTAAATTAATAAAATAATCTTATTGGGAAGGTGTAAAGTCGTGTCATAATTTTATTTTAAGTGGCTTATATATGCAAACCAACATTTATAATGTTGTTATCATGTTAGGAACTGAAAAGATGGGAACCAAATCTATTAGGTCAATATGGGTCTTTGAATAGATACGTTTCTATAATCATTTGATTTGTTGGTAACCTATACGGTGGTTCAAGCTCTTATAAATATTTTTAGATGTCCCAAGGGTAGCATCTTTTGATCATGGATGTTGCATTAAACGTGGATTGCATGGCAAAGTTTGTAAAAAATGGGTAAGGTAAGTTGGATATAAGGAATGTGTATAGATGGGTATAGGTAAAGGATATGAGGATGAACACAACTTCGTATAAGATTGTGTCATTTGTTGATATATAATTTAATTAATACATTTTTTAAAGATGGATACAAAATTAAATGAGAATTGGTATTGATATACAAAATTTATCATTCTATTTTGTTCTATATGCATTGGTTCAAGCTATGGAGGTTGCAATAAATGTGGATTGTATGAGAAAATGCATAAGGTAAGTTGGATATAAGGGAATGGGTAAATGAGGATAGGTGAAAGATAGGAGGATGAGCACAATGTCACACAAGATTGCATCATTTATTGATATATAGTTTCATCAAGGTATTCTTTCAAAATAGATACAAAAAAGAGAATTTCAGTATTATGTTTTGTTTCTTTTATTGTTGGAGGGTTTTATATCAAACCAAGAATCATTTCAGCTACCTAATATGGGAGCACGAGCCATAGTTTGAAACATCTTCAACTAAGAGGCAATGATTGAGGGGTGCCCATTTTGTCAAAGTTTCATGGGGCACAGTCCCTACCTCATCCCCTATAATCTTGGGTCCTTGCACTCAACAAGACTTGATCCTTAGTGGACTCATTTAGAACCATTCAACTTCACTAGTAACTAAGAACCCACAAACTTCCCGATTATATTTTATCCCCACATGAAATGCATGTGATTCCGAAAATGATTACATATCTTAAAGTATGTAAGTATTCATATAAAGTAAATATTCAAATATAAAAATATATTCTAGTCCATATAAAATAATGGACCCTACTAAAAGTTGATGAGGTGTTGTAAAGTCTTACACTTTAGTCAATTAATGTCATATCAATTAGGGTGGTGTCTAAGGCTATCTACAAAAGGAGTTTAGGTGTTCTATTCTAATGCAAAATTCTAAACCAAACGAATATACTTATTCTTGAAAGGAACTTTAACTATTAAAATGTTGGAGGATTATAATCTACAAAGACATTGATAATATAATCTACATAAAATTGTTCAAACTTTGTTGTAATGAAATGAAAGTTCTTTAACTATTGATTTGTTGGAAATGAAATACTTTTAATTACTCTATTATTTCTCTTATCTTTCTACATAATGTAAGACTTTGGATGAACATGTCAATACAAACTTCTTTATCTACAGAAGGTAAAGTTTTCACATTAAAATAAAACATTTTTTTATATCTAGGGAATGCCATATTCCCACATCACAAACATATGTAGAAGAACGTAACAAAAAGCAGAAAATTTTGTATCAAAAAAATGTAAATTTTTCTTGTCACATAAACATATAGGACATAATAGACAACACAAATAACATACATGAAACTTTTAGTACGCATGACATGAACACAATTACTCAAACATAAATATAATGCATAACCAAGCTATTTATCTCCACCACGTGTTCTAATTCCTTAGTTTAGTGGCTAGCTCAATGGAGGATAAAATTCTTCAACTCACAAGATCATTAACAAAGTGCAACAATGATTTCTAAAAAAAGTAAACAATAGTATATGCAGTTGAACAAAGTGATTCTATATTAATTCATACATCCCCAATATTTTACTAAACATTAGGAAATACATTTATACCACATCTTAATTCATAAATTATAGCATCATGGGAAACATGTATCAATGCTATTAAAATTTTGTTACAAAATTCATCAATACGATCTAAATTGTATTAAGTTAAATAGTTTATCTTTAAGGAAATCATTACTAAATAAGAACTTATTGTATCTTTCTTATCCTTATGAGAATTAGCAATCATTCTACAATTATTTGTAACTTTTGGCAAGAAAGGAGATGTCTCTCTCTAAGAACTCTTCTTGTAGCGACTTAGCATGCGATAGTTTTGAAGTTATTGTGAAAGCTTTAGATCTTTCAAAGATCATTTAAGAGACATGACCTTCTATAGAATCCATCTTTCTTGTGCATTACCTATTGTCTTGTCTTCACAAAAATAAATATTTTGACCATAATCATTAACATTAAAAACATTCAATAATACAAAGAGGATAACAAGCATTCATACATTAATATCAATCAAGATTTTAAATAATTTACTATATAATCTTATTAATTTCAACATGACAACGATTATGGATGAATAGGAAAGGGTAATTTTATCCTAATAATGAGGCGAATGTTTGTGCCTCATTAGATGTCATCTTGTGTGTTTGTCCTTTAGCATACATTCTCCATGAGAATATGTAGAACAAAAAATTCTTTTACAATGAGTAGCTTCTATTATGAAAATAGTGAAAGAATAAATACAAAATAAACTTTATTGTCAATGATCATGAGAATAAGGAGGTATAGTAGGGCTCAAAGAACAATTGTTTGTGCAAAAAGTGATATGGTGTGCTACCATGTGACATATTGAAAATGTCATTATGTCTAATAAAGCCTTGTTTGGTCATAGTGATGAACTTTTATGTAGCATATATCACTACTTGAAATCTCAAGCATAGGAATGTTCATGATAATATTTTCCCCCACTCTAAATGGTTGCATATATGATATTCATGAAATTGGACAAAAGGGAAAATAGTATGTGAAATTAAATGTAATCTAAGGATCAACATACACATATGTAACTTGTGTAAAGTGGTATTTGTAATAAATATATCATGTAATAAGAAATTAGAACATATAAGATGATAAAAACATGGAAATCATATAGGATAGTCATGAACCTCAAGGTATAAAGTTTTTTTTTTTTGATAAAAGGCTAGTACCTATAATTATGTATTAATATTGAAATATTAAGGGTTACATATAGGCTAGAATTATAGTACTAGCATTGTGAGAATTGTAATATCAAAGAAAAATTGCCACCAACAGACTATGACTTTTGTAGATTTTTCAAAATAAGCCCAATTATGTACATATTACATTGTAAGGTAAATATTTGGGCTTAGCACAAAGACATACAAACCAAAAGAAAAACTAGGTTAATATATTGCTTTATGCAAAATATTGAAGGTTGAAGGACTTGCAGATCATTCCTCCATTGGACCAGTGTTAGCTGAAGTATCAACCTTGTTGATGTTCAGATCGAAACCATTGTCACCTTGTCCTTTGCGTCCTTCGCCCAATTCTGTAACATTTGGAGAATCCATGACATCTCTTGCTAATGCCATTTCCTTGTGTCCATGTCAAATGTGGTGAGAGAGGAGAAAGGAAACTATGAAGAATTTCTCCTTGATTTTTTCCACCATCATAGGCCTGAGCACTTGTGCATAGGTGTTGAGAATCCTATACATTGACCATGGATCATCATCATAGAGTCCTTTCTTAATGGCTCCATACACCTCTCTATATGCTAATTTATTCTTGAGGTAATGCTTTGGAAAGATACCTACTTTGTAGGCCTTTCCTTTCTCCAATTTATAACCTTGAACAACCTGAAGGAGCTCATCATCACTGAGGTAATTTGGTGAAACTGAATCTTGAACCACAATTGAAAGGAAATCAAAAGATTGCAAAAAGTCCATTACATTCAACAGAAAGATGGAAAGAACTTGAGTGGGGAATAACAGCCTGGAAGAACTTGGGCATAAAATTTCTTGCCCTAGAATAGTTTTGATACTATCGAATAGACTTGGGCGAGACATTTTGAAAACCTTGGATAGTTCAAACTCCAAAACTTCCTCAAAAAAAGGAAGTTATCTCTCCCTAATTTGCACCTCATTCCTATAATTTTTAGGTAAATATTCCATCCTCTACCGACACACAGTACACCAAGAATCTATGCTTTTTGGGAAACTTCGACCCAAAAGTAAAACACAAGCAAGAATTACAAAACCAACCCAAATTGAATTAACATAGAGGAAACCAAATGCACCCACCCAAATTTTAACTTTGAAAATCAGAATTAAACCAGAGGATAAGCAATATGAGAACCTAGAAGACAATTCCCAAGGAACACAAAAGGAGAAAAATATTACCCTTATCAAAGAACCCTTTTACCATCAGAAGCTTACGACACCCTTTAGAAAAATACAACAGGCCTTGAAGAACCACAACTTTGAAAAACCATAATACTCGAAATAGAGATCTCAACACCTTATAAATTAAGCATTCTATACGATGGCACCTGAAGAACATCATTAGGATTACACATAATGCAAAAAGCTTAATTTTCCCATACAAATTCCACTATCATTTCCCACAAAAGAAATATTTGATTAGTGTTGTTTGATATTTGTAATTATTACAAGTAGTGTGAAATTAATACGCTTGATAAGCTACATATAACACTTGTAATAATTACCCTTAGTTTCTTTGAATCCTTTTTCCAACTAATTGCTTATCATGTGTGTGATTTGATCACATGGTGAATTCATGTGCCACCAGTTGAAATTTCAAACAAACCACATAAGTAAATAAAGTTTCCCATGTATAATTAAATGTAAAATGATGATGTGGCCCTAAATGGCCAAAAAACCACATGTAGGTACACAAGACACTAGGATGGGCATGTGAATACAATGGTAGAGGAAATACAATAGATCCCTAACAGTAACATAAGTGTAGGAAAGTGATCTCAAGGTAATTGTGGGGAAGGCAAGATTCCCTTAAAGTAAATAGACAAGCAATGATAGCATAGGGAAAGATTGGGGAATGAAGTATGTCCCCACTCAAAAGAGGTGGCTCTATGGACATTGCATGACTATGTTAGTACAAATGATAAATGAGAAGGAATGATGCCCTTGATGTTAATACATGACAATAAAATCTCAAATGCTATGGCAGGGAGAAATGCATGATGGCTCTCATAGAGATAAGGTAATGGAAAGTAAAATGTTATTGAGAATACATGATATCCTCAATATAAAAGAGATGTAAGAGTGTCATATGGAAATATAGGGTGAAATATGAAATATAGGCATGTGATCTAGTTATGGAAAATATCATAAACATAGCCATGATAACATATGTGGGTAAAGCAACTTCATTATTTTTTTCAATGGTCGTTGTTGCGTAGCTTTTGAATTCAGAGGACATCGACGATGAGGAAGGTGATGGGGAAGATGAGGATGAGGAGTATGTTGGGCTCATTTCTGCTTGGTATCTCATATGGTTCCCCCTTCAATGCTCTAATGTACTTCATTCAATACGGTCTTGGCATTGGATTTTCCTATGATCTCCCATGTTGTTTAGGCTTCATGTTGGGAGGAGTTTCTTCTTTTTGTTGAGGTTTCCTATTTTTGTTTCTATGGCACTGGGTGTGGTGCTTAGTGTTCATGTTGAGGGCTTGTTGGAGGAGACTGGTGGCCTTATCTTAGACCCTGACTAGAATGTAGGGTTGGAAGTTGTTTTTTCTTGTGGTGCCTCCTCTCCTCTTTCACTTTATGTTGGATTTCCTAGCTCTCTCTGGCTTTTTTGAGGTTCTTTTTCCTCAGTGAGGGTGGTTTTGTTATTTTGGGTTGTGGTTGTTGGTCTGCTTGTGGTGGAGTTATTTGTGGAAAGTTCTTGGCATGTTTCAGACCCTGGCCGACATGTAGGGTTGGAGGTTGTTTTTCACTGTCTTGTCGAATTTTTGTTCTTTTGTTTGGAGGTTTTCCTTTCCCTTCCCTTCCTCTTTTTGGACCCTTAGTCTTTTCTTTGGTGTAGGTTTCTACCTCTATGGGGGTTCTTTCTTTGCTTGGGGTTGTGATTGTTGGTATGCCTCTGGTGGAGTTGTAATTTGTAGTTAGTTTTTGGCATGTTTCAAACCCTGACTGACATGTAGGGTTGGAGGTTGTTTTTCACTATCTTGTCGGCTTTCTACTCTCTTTACTTGTGGGCTTTCCTTGCCCCTTCTTTTTTTGGACCCCTTTGTCTTTATGCTATTGTTGGATCTTGACTGGCTATTGTGGCTGCTAGTCTTGGTGGCTACCAAGATTCTCTTGGGTTGCTAGTTTTATTTTTGATTTTCTTTGTACCTCCCCACTTGGGTCCTTTTGTTCTTTTTTTAGGAAAGGGAGTTGTTGGCTTTAAGTGGTGAGTTTCCTCTTTGTGGGTGTGGCTCAACTAGGTTGCTTTATCTTGGGTTGCTCTGGTTTGATTGGTTGGTTTTTTGTTGGAATTTTGGGTCCTCAAGTCTGTGATCTAGGTTGGGATTGTGCTACTTGTGGAGGAGTGCTCTATTTTTTCATCTCTACTCCAGTCATATTCTTTGCCAAAGCAGGTTTTGGTGTTCTCTTCTATGGGAGTAGATGCTTCATGTCAATTTTTTCAACTATGGTCTTCTTTGGAGGTGGAGATTGCTTCTTTGGAGGTGAAGCCCTCTTCTATTGATGTGAAGAGGTGGGTTTTGGATCGGGTTGGAAGGTCTATTTTTTGTGGTTTTTGGCTTCTCTTCTTCCTCTCCTATAGAGGTGAGCCCCTTCCTATTGAGGTGTAGGTCGGGTTGGTATTGTGGGTTGACTGGTGTGGTGTCTATGCTGAGAATCTTTAGTGTTTCTCTCTTATTCCTAACTCTCCTATTGAGGTGGGGAGTTTGGTTTCGTTGGATGGTGCTATCAAATTTTGTGCTATTGTTTGGATGGTTTTGGCTGATGGTTACTTGACTATCTCTGGTTGTTCGCCGCTGGTTAGTGCTGGTAAGTGGTGTGTTGCAGCCTGTATAATTCAGGTTAATGGTTGCTTGATCGTCTCAGGTTGTTTTTGGATTCAAGTTCCTTTATAATCCTTGATTTCTTTGGGTTTAAGGTGCCCATCAAAACCTTCTATTTAGTGTAGATTTGGGTAGTGATGTTTCTCTTATGATCTGCTATTGGTTCGCTATCAGTTGTCTATGTTGATTCATTGTGCAACTTGTTCTTCTTTGTGTGGGTTTCAGGTCCCTATCAAAACCTATTTGTAAATGGTTTTGGGTCCATTCAAAACCTATGGTTTTAGGTTCATTCAAAACCTTTTGTAAATGGTTTCAAGTCCATTCAAAACCTGCTTTTCCCCCTTAATCAAAACATATGTGGGTAAAAATGAAGATCATAGGCAAAGAAACATAGTAAGCACTGAAAGGTATATCAAACATATAATGAGAAGATAACAAGGAAACATGAGAAACCTAAGTGATAAGGTATAAAACCATGAGTACATAAGCTTTAAAGACAAGGAAAGCATAAGAACATTCATAAGGGAAAGTGGAAATAAAATAGGTAAGTACTCAACTAGGGCATAATATAAGGGGAAAAAAGGTGAACAAAGCATAATAATAAAGACGTGTAGTAGTAAATGTATCAACCAAGGAAAATAAGTGAAAAGTAAATAACCCAAAATAGGGGAGGGTAAGTTGTAAAATAGGAAAAATAAAATTTAGCCAAATGATTTTCCCTACTTTATATTAGGACTAAGACTATATTTTATACATTAAAAATGATTTGTAAATCTCAAAAACACTTTAAATAAAATATTTTATTTAAATAGAGCATAAAATAAATTAATAAAGTATTTTTTATTAAGAACTTAAAAAAAATCATAGAAGCTGACAACAAAGTGGAAAAGAGGATTAAAAGAAAAACCAAGTAACATATAGAGGAATTCATTGCCCAAGACAACAACATATTGAGTGGATGTTTGCACAAAGCATTATTGTCTACACAACCCAAAACATTAAGAAACTTGCAAAAAATGTTCCAAAACTAATGAGTAGTTCACTAAATCTATAAAACTAGAAAAGGAAAATAATAGTTCAGTATAACAAATAATAAGTTTATAAATAAATATACTAAACAACAAGATTTACATCATTTTAATGAAGGAATAAAATGAATCCAATAAAAAAAAAATCACTTTCAAACCTCTATGTACTTGAGCGTTCCCAAAATAGTTGTAAACATAAAGGAAAGTAAAATTTCTTGGGGTTTTTTGGGAGCATTCCTTCAAGTAAATTTTATAGGTTTCTCTTTTAAACTTCATGGATAACCAATATAGAGAGATTGAAAAATATCTTATGTATTCTTACTACAAGTGCATCTAGAAAATAAGTATAGTGAAAATATAGATATTATAACTAGAATTAAAAATTGAAGGATGTGAATATCCCAAGGTTCTTAGGGACACTACAATAATAATCTATAATAAAAATGAGGACATAGAGAAAATAAAAGTAAAGGAATAAGAATCGTATCACTTGTGAAAGCTTGAGGAAGCCAACAAGACAAGAATGAGTTGTAGAGAGTTTGAGAGTGCCAACATGTGAAAGAGGAAGTGTAAAATTGAATATTAGATTCAAAAATGAGAGAGGCAAGAGGAGGAGGTTGAAAAGCAGTTTGGATTCATCCCAAGTTGTTGCCACTAAGATAGGAAGGTGACAAGTTTCAAAACACTTAGAAATGACCACCAAATGGGGGACTATTTATGGGATGTTAGTGCATTGCTTAGTCATCTACATATAGTGTGAGGGTTTGAATAGTTTGGGCTCTATAAAGGATAAAACATAAAGATACTACAAGGTTGACATAATAATGGAATCATCTTGACAAAAAGAGTCCATGGAAAATAAGGCATTCACACCATGGGAGGGAGAAAGGTTGATGCAAGGGTTGAAATGAGACTAGTAATGTACACAAAAGGAATGGACACCAAAATAAGAAAAAAATATAAAATGAAATTGTGAGGGTATGTAATTTTAACATTTCATAAGCATGTAACCAAATATAAAAGGTGAAATATGCATGTGCCACACAATAAACAAGGCATAACCAAAAGGCCAAAGTCTAAAGGTGACATGGAAATAAAATATAACAATGAAGCCTAAGATATAGTTCTAAACACTACAATAGTACTCATGTATCATTGAACAAACTTTGGAGGCTCAATCTATTCTTCCAAAAGATTAGTATCATCCCAATAAAAGTATTAATGTTGTTCTTTATATGCATTTATTCTTATTATTATTTTCTTTCCTTTTCTACCACATGTTTTCATATTTATAATTATTGATGGAATGCACAAGAACATGATCCATTATTGTCATGGAAAGTACTTTTCTTACCCATTTTTTCTTCTTTACTTTTAGTTGTGGAGGAATGGTAGCATTTGATGCATATCAACATATTGTTTCAGTTTTCAAGTGGCCTTTTGGATATGAAACTCTAGTATTTGTGACACATTTTTATTTTTTTATATTATTAGGTACTCAATTGTCAAATCGGTTGACTTGGTACATCAAAAGAAGATATTAGAAATCATTCCCATTGATCAAAAATGATTTTTTACTCATTTCTTTGGGTGAAGGGTAGTTGCACATGAATTAAAGAATATATTTTGTATTTTCATTGGGCATAAGATGAAAAAGAGTTGACCTAGAGGTTCAAACATGGGTTTCATTTCCAAGACTATGAAATAAATATTCCTAATTTGGCCCCGAATGAACACATTATTGATATAATTAATTTTACATGCAAAACAAGGTGCCAAATCTAGAGTGAAATTATTAGGGGTAACAATTTATGATGCAACACTTACCAAGACTATGAAATAATTTGGGTCCATTCCACATCATTTCTACATGTTGTAAAAGTGCCTGATCATAACTTTAAATTTTGAATCCTTCAAGAAACGATGATGAAAAAAATTCATGCGATACAAACTTAATGTCGTAAAATTGCATCCCATGCAATTTCACTTTACATAACCATCACTTTAGCCTAATAAAAGATGATAATGCAAATTCCCCTTTTTCTTGCCTTCAAATTCATCCTTAAACATTTTTTTTCAATCTCTAAGGGAATTTTTTTGGGGAAGCTTTTGCGATGTGCAAAAATCTATGCCTCACATGAACTCCCTAAAAAGATTCTTGAGTCTGAGCTCATTGAGACATTACACTTCCCCTTCTTGCAAAGTGTAATACCTTTGTGGTCGCAGACACGCCCAAAAATGGCCTTTTTGCATGCTATCCTTCCTTTCAAACATTCATTCTTTCACTCTTTCATTCTATCACTCTCACTCTTGCATTCTCACTCTCAATCTCTCACTTTCTCACTTCTATACCATTTTTTTGAAGCTCTCTTGTAATTTATTGGCTTCTACATCAACATCTTGGCTCTGTCAAGTGTTGCACTCTCTTTCGACTTTATAGACTTGTTGAAGGGAGGGTAAATACTATCTTATTTTCATTACCATATTTGTTTAGTAGCATCTTTATATTCTAACATGTCTAGTTTCTTTATCTTATCACTTTATTTCGTCTATTGTCTATTTCTTTCTCTACTTATCTTCTTGGTTTTTCGTGGAGGTGGAAACACCAAAATGGGGGTTTGACTAAGGAAAACCTTGAAAAAAACTCAATATTTTTCATTGTCTCCGTGTGTGGAGATTGTTCATGTGGAGCATTGTGGGAGGTTGCATAGTGTTGGATCTCCCATGAGTCTGTTTCTCCCTTTTCTCTCTTTGTCATCTTATTTTGTTTAGTTTAAATACTTGCATGTTTAGTATCCTTCTTGTTGTTATTTTTGTCATTTTCAGCATTCTATTAGTTTAGAAAACATTTGGATTTTAGTTCTCAAATAGATAGTAGGCTTTGTATTTTTCTATCTACAATTTTTGTTTTCATACTATATGAGACCACACCACGCCACGGGGATGTTCGTGCACTATGTTGTCATCCTCTAGTGGAGAGCTAGTCAACTTGTTCCAAAAACCTCTATAGTATGCTCTTTTGGTCCATGAAGTCCTTTTCCCAAAATATGTCCTAAAACATAAAATTTAGTAAAACCTCCCCTTTGTCATCCTTTTCCCCCTCCTCGTGTTGAAATTGAAATGCATACCCCACCAGCCTCTACTTTGAACTCTTCCTCTTCCTTATCTAAGGAAGTTTCTCTTAGGGTTCATGTCGATCAAATTCACCGTTTGGAAGTAATACTTGAAGAGTTCGAAGAGTTCCTAGTAAAAAAAAATATTATTCTCAAGAATCTCCTCTCCTTAACAGTCTAAGGAATTTACTTATTATTGATCAAAGAGGTTTGGAGCTACTTTGAGGAATTATAAATATTATGGAGACCCATGTCTCATCATACACATATGTCTTGGGCAATCCCCAAGATGTTCAATTGGACATCACTGGTCACTAGTTGAGTGTTTTGATGCCTAGATTTTCTGTTCATATGGTTGACATTGGTCCTTCTATCAATACTGCTACTAATAACACTACCACCACTTCTGAGTAAATTCCTACAATTAGAGTGAACTAAGTTCCCTTGAATTTTGAAGTTCCTACATCTAGAACTCAGAACATCTCTACCTCCTATGCTTCAACTAGTCATACTTTGTCTACAGATCTCATCCTCAATGCTCTTTTACAGAACATGGGGTAGATGCAATCTCAGTTGGCGAGCTTGGCTAGTTCTAGCTCTCAACCCATGTTTCGGTTGTAATTTCATTGTATCCCTTTATCTTTTTCTGTTTTGAACACCCCATTTCTCAAGGGGTGGAGATTCCTAAATTTTAAAAGTATAGTCGCAGAGGATATCCGTAGATGCATGTCTCATCTTTCAATGCCACGTGTATCGATTTCTTCCACCATGATACTCTATTAGAGAAATTCTTATCGTGTTCCCACAAGGATGCTGCTTTGGAATGGTATTGCTCACTCCTAGATAATTCTATCTTTTCTTTAATCAATTGGTAAATTAGTTTTTGCAATAGTTATGGGAAAACATCGGGCCAAAGGTTTCCTTTGTTGATCTCGTTTGATTCAAGCATGGGGCTCATGAAAAGGTGATTAATTTTATTGCCCATTATTAGGCTTTGTTTTCTTAAATCTCCTATGCCCTACCAAATTTTGACATACAATGTGCATTTGTTGAAAACCTATTTTCGGCATTGTGAGATAAATTACTTCTAATGAAATATCCTTCTCTTTCTCATCTATGTGTTGCATTGTGTAAGTATCAATAGATGGTGTCTTAGTTCAAGGGTCCCTTGTCCTCCCATCTAGATGGTCGGCTAGTTGTGTCTGTCTCTAGAGATTTGAAAAAGCATAAATCAGTAATGAACATGGTATTTGTTCCTACTAACAAAAGTTCTATAAGAAAAAATAGAATTTTTATAAAATTATTTGAATCTTATACAAATTTCATTAAGAGATTATTAAAAGATGGTGTTATTTCTCTTCCAAAGATAAGACCACTATTTGAGCCCTATCCTCAGTGGTATGATGTGAATTGTTTTTGTCAATACCATCGAGTATTAGGTCATGATACCGAATGATGCGTGTGTCTTAGGCATGTTATCCAAGACCAAATTGACAACAATACCATCCAACTAGATGGTAAAAAAAAAATTGAACAAATTTGTAATGAAACTTAATAGTTAGTTGTAGATTTATATAAATCATTTTCCATCTCATTTTTCCAATTTGATCACTATTGCTTCTTCTTTAGCTGCTAATCCCAATCCATCTAAGTATGTGAACATGGTTTCATTTATTCGTGTTCCTCCTTCAGGCCACAGACGAATAAAAATCCTGATATAATATTCACACCACATGACCTACCTTTCAATAAAGAGCCCTCTCTATTGTATATACTAGCTCTCATTAATGATAATTTCATAACTAGCGTTATGGTTGACCCTATGAGTTGGGTCAAAATTTTCATGAAAGAGACTCTTTTCATAAATAATTTGCATAAGGAGAAGTACAAGGAGTCACAAACCACGCTCTGTACCCACAATGGTATTTTTGTTCCACTGATTATCTCTATTTCTTTGTAGGTCCTTGTCGGACCTAAGTATTTGGAAGTTCCATTTGTTGTGATATTGAAGCCTAACCTCTTCAGAGTTAGACTAGGAATTATATGGCTAGTCTCTATGAATGTGATTGCATATGTTATCCAAAACTGTTTGAAGTTTTCTCATGATAGCACGATGAACACCATCTACAACACTAGATACAAACCACTTGTGTTAAATGGGGGATTCTCCCTAGACCATTTTTGGCCTACTCTAGTTGGACCCTTTTTGCTTAGAGGGGACTTGATCTACAAGGCCTACTTTAGATATAATATTGGAGGTTTGATCTCTAATGGTGTCTTTCCTCCTTCTTCTCATGCTATTTCGACTCTGAAGGCTTCCATGTGTGCACAACAGTGTGCCTTGTCCCTTTTTCCTTCTTCTTTGAAGGCTAAGGACAAACAGGATCTCACCCTTGGGCCTTCCTATTTTTCTTCATCTTCTTTTGTGGCTTCATAACCCTTAGCAGTATCCTCAATTCCTTCTATTGTGCCTAGCACAGGAAAGAGGAAGGAACCTATGTTTTGGAGGTCACAGGTGTTAGATGGTTAGGGGAAGCATTTGTGGTGGTGTTGTTCTTGGTTATTGGCCTCCAAGGCCTCCTCCTATTCCCCCACCTACCTCTAAGGTATAAAATGGAAAGGGGCCCGTCATTGAGATCCCTATTTATGTCTCTATTCCTCCTCATGTTCATCCTCAAAAATTTACTCTTTTGTTGCCAACAACTATAGAGAGCATTCCTCTAATAGAACAGTACCCTCAAGAGTTTGTTCTTTTGCTATAAATGGCTATGGAAACTTCTCCCTCAGTGGAAAAAGATCCCTCGAAGTCTTCTCATGTTATGTCTCCTAGTGTCCATAATTGTTGCAATTGTATTGCATGAGAGCATAAATGCCGCCAATGGGCTTTAGACCAGGAATGCAAAGCCTAAAAAAATTCCAAGGGGGAGCCTCCTATTCCTCTTTCTACTTGTGTTTCTATTTTTATTCCTATCTTTTCTTCTACTTTCGCTTCTACTTTTGTTCCCATCACCTTTATCTTGCTTTTTGCTTCCTTAGTAGATCCAATGAGCCTCACCCAAAAATGGTGTACGTGTTCATCGCTCCTTCCGTGAAGCCACCTCTAATTATCTCTTTACCAAATCTTCCTCCTTTCCTTGAGCCTATTTACATGCCTCACATAAAATTTGTGTCTACTGTGTCTTTTGTTTATTCTTCTTCTTCCACTTCTGTTGCGAGGATTTCACATCCTCCACTTAAGTGAAATTCAGAGCATGACCTCATTCCAAATGATGGTTGCAAAAAATATTCTTCACCTTCTTCATCGGGTGATCCCACAATAGTGGGTTACACTTTTTGGCCAAACTTGAGATTGAACTAAACTTTTTAACTAAATCTTCACTTTTGAACACCTATAGCTGCTAAACCATGAGAAATTTTAAGATGATGAAAACTAGTGATTTGTGAAATTGTCTTTAGATTCTAAATATATATATTTTAAAAATTTTGGAATCAAATTGTGTTTTTTTTCCATCTCCTTCGATAACTAGTTTTTAATAGTAAACAACATTTTTAAAGAGTGATGTTTACTATATAACACACTTTTTTTCTTCTTCTGTGAAGGATAAAATTGATTTTTTTTAAATTTAGATTTGTAACTATGATATATAGCTCCTTAATTTGATTTCATAGTATTTTATTTAATATATATATTTTTAATTAAGTTTTGAAGTCAAACCAATTACAGTTTAGACATAGGTTTATTGTATAACACAACTTTTTTTGTATGTATTGAAATTCAATTTTTTTTTGGATCAAGGACATCAATACTAAGAGCATGGAAATTTTAAGCATTTTTTTTGGCAATCTACTATTTTTCCACATGTGGAGGGAAAAGAGCTTGATTTTTAGTGAAAAACCTACATTCACAAGAAATAAAAAATAAATATAATAATCAAATTAAATATATTTAAAATTATACTTCTTGGGAAGCTTATTATAAGGACTCCACACTTACAAAACAAAATATTTAAATGAACTCATTTGATCCCCCAAAAGGTAAATCAAAAGTGGTTTTTTATCAGCATTTTGATAGGTGTAGAGGAGACTCTATTATAGGTATGGTTTAAAACTAGCAGGGTTCTATCAAAGGGGGTTTGGTCTAAGAAGTTTTAATCAAAACCTATTCAATTAAAATCCTTTAAAGGATTAAATCATTATATTTTCTAAAAACATGTGATTTCAGCTAAAATCAGGATGTCTCAAAAAGTGTATCCCATTATTTTGGCAGCACCCCATCTTATTTTTCTTTGGCTTGTGTTGTCTTTGTGATGAGTAGATCACCTCCTTCACCTAAGTTTGTCATTTCAGTTCTTCTCGAGGTTGGCAGTGACTCTTTGGTTCATCATCCTTCCCCCATTCAGTCACAACACTTCAATTAAGAGAAGTGTATGTTTGGTTCGGTGGAGGATATTCCCACTCTTTCTTCTATTTTTCTAAGTCTATGACATTAGCCTCATAGGACCTTGTTGATGAGGATGTTGACGTGGCCTCCTCCTTGGCCCTTGCTGCAGGAAAGACAACTAGTATTTCCCTTTCTATCCCCCTATAGGCTCGTATTCCCTCCCCCTACAATGATCTAGATTGGGAGCAAGATGACTTGTTGGAGGTGTCAGACTAGAGCAATACCTCTTCTTCATCTTTAGATTATATTTGTGTGTTTTTTTGTGTTCCCCTATTCTTGTTTATTTGTGTTTATGCTCTCGCTTGGAGGACCTTTTATGCCCTTATAGGTACTTGGATACAAGAGAGAAAATCTATTGTAAAAATCTTCTATTTGTCTCATCATACTTTTATATGTTGTATAATTTGGCTTTCATGTTAGGAACGGTGCAAAACATTGGGGAATTTAGGCCTCTTCTATGTTGACCTGATTTTGATTTCAATTTTTCCTTCATGTTATCTTCTTCTCATTCCAATCTATTTGGGGAGTAATGACAGTTCATACATATTATTTACTATACTTATCTATCTATATATGTGATCAATTATGACCCAAAATAAAAGATCCCCCTATGATCTTGGTTTCTTTGTGTAGTGTAGGAAAATGTACTCCTTTACATTTTCACACTTTGTTTGGGTTCTCTTAATTAAATTGGACTTAATTATGCCTTAATAAGCTCTATTTTACATATACAAGCCTAATAAATTACATTTTTCATAGGGAAACCTGACAATAATTAATGCGAACACATAACACTTTACCTTGAGCAATGTGTGTTCCAAGAATAGGGACCTTGGACCCATTCGAGCATGGGTGAATGGGTCCACCCTAGGCCTTTGAACCTAAATTTAATTTTTTTTTCTATGGTATTTTAATGTCCCTAAATTCAAATTTTCAAGTTAGCTTGTAATGTTTAAATTTTGGTAAATTAAGGATACATACCTATAAATACAAGGTTATTTCATCAAATTAAAATCCTAAGACATCTATATTTTCAAGAGACCATTCATGCAAGTTTTAAAAGATGTATTATTATGATCAAGGGTATTCAAGAGAAGATTTATCAGCGATTTATTGCAGCAATCAATATCTCAAGCATCGTGTCAAAGTATTTTGCAATCATGCATGGTTTTGGAGCTAACATTGTGATGTAGGTTTCAAAGATCAAATCAAGCATTCAAGTCGTATTTTAAGCATCAAGATCCACATCCATTGAAGCCATTTCATGCAATATCAACATCAAAATTTCAGATTTCCAAAGGTTTATTCAAGGGTTTGGTGAGTTACACCCTAGCATTGTTCATTCATCATTCCTTTCACATTTGATTATTTCAATTCAAGGTTTAATTACCCAAACAGGGTTTGACCAAGGAAAACCCCCATTCACCAAAAACAAACAATTTTCCCCTCTTGTGTTTGTGTTTTAGATCTTAGGTTGAAGATAAGTTGAAGATCTCATAAAGAGCAATACTGGAAAAGTTGTCAAAGTTGTCGTCAAGCCATAGAAACTCACCTACATATCTGATTTATGAATTTCTAACATTGAATCATGAATGAAATAGAAGCTACAAATTGACATTAGAGGATCCCAAAAGCTGGTTGAAATCCATTAGAAAAGACCCATTCGCCCATGGGCGAATGAGTACTACTCTACCTCCTGAAACTGCCTTTTGGTGACTAGTACACAGTGTTCTACTCTTCTCAAATCTATAGAAAGTTTTATGTTTCTGTTAGTATTGAGCTTTAAATTGTTGTTCAAGTTTGAATGAGCATAAATGAGTAGATTTTCTATTTTTATTTTTTCTCCCAAAAGTGTTGTTCAGGCTAATACCCTTATCCTCAATCATAAGGGAATCAATAGATTCCCTCATTGAGTTGACACCTAAGGGTTGTAAGTCAATTATTTATGTGGATCTCATTTCCTAATGAAATAAAGAAAGATAGCTCCATCATATCCCCATTTTCCTCATTTCAAATTAATCCAACCTATTTTTCTACATTTCATTTTGGTGAACCTAACTTTGTACAACAAAATTCTAAAATTTAGAGTCCATTCAAACTCTAGATCTAGGGTTTGCATTACTTTTCATTGCATTGCATTTATTTGCATCTTATTTAGGGTTGTTAAATTTCATTAGTTTGCATCTCATTTAGGGTTTTAGGTTTGCATTTTTGCATTCCTAAAATCTAAAAAATTCAAAAAAATTATCAATTTTGTAATGTTTACACAACAGTGCACGATCAGTCACTTAAATTAGAAAATTGAATCAAAATTGCATCTCAAATTAGGTCTTTTTGCTTGTCATTTTTTATCATTTCACACTTTCATTTAGATGTGATTTTAAAGAAATATGAAACTGTAACTACTTGATTGCAACTAGAATTTGAAAACATAAGCATCAATTCTAAAATTTGTAATTTAAATTTCAAAACCTTGACACAAGACCCATTTTCCCATGGGTGAATGAGTCCTTGATCAGGCTTGTTTATGAATTTGTAGGCATTAAAACCCTCTATCTGCATTTTGTGTTTTTGTATTCAGGTTCCTATTTTAGTTTCCAATTTTTTTTGTTTTCTGTAATTATTCACAATAAGGTTAATTGATCAATTCAAGTGCATTTCAAAATCAAATTGGAATTAAAAGACATCATTTTTAGGTTTTTGCATAGTATAATCAAAACATTATCTTGTTTAAAATCTAAAAATATTAATTAATTCTTGCATGATGGACATGTGTATGGGAAATACATGGAAGTCTTTAATATCTTTGGTTGATGTCTCAAGTTGTGTGTTTGATAATGATCCTAATACACTAGAACCTAATCATGCTCAATCAACTCCTACTAAATGTCCCTATGAGGTGGACATCTTAGGTCAAGATGAAGATAGCATGCAACAATTCATACAAGACTCCTTACACAACATTGAGAACAATGCATCCTTTTACCCCTCCATGAAACAACCAACACCTCCTACCATACCACCATTTGATATGTCCAAACTTTTACCTTCTAAAATTGAACCACAAAGCAAGCCTCAACCATCAATCATTAATGAACTTGTGAACAAGATAAATAGTGATACTCTTCTATCTTATACCAACCAAGTTACTAATACACCCATTAACTTAGAAGAGAGTTATGGTCAAGGCTTTAAGATCTTAAGCAAACAAGGATGTAACATAATCAATGAGCATGAATCCACAAATTACTAGAACAAATCCCAATTGAAGATACCAAAGGATTGTGATATCAAGATCCTCCTCCCCTTGCATATTCCAAGGAAACAAGTGTCATCCTTCATAATGATCAACCAATTCCTCACAAGGATGATAGGATCATATTAGGTCCTCCTCCTTCAAAAAAATTTCAACAAGTCACCCAATCAAGCAAGAAATCCAAGCCTTATAAATTCAAAGAATTTCCACTTTTGCACACTAAAATAGAAATTGAATGAATAATGGAACTTCTTCGTCTAGGATTGATTTACTTGCCACCTATCAAAGAAAACACAAAAGGTAAGAGTACAAACATGAATTATTGTGAATTTTATCAAACACTTGGCCATCTTATTGATGAATTTTGTGCCTTAAAGGGACTCATTAGCAAATTTGGAATGATTCCATAGGATTGTGATTAGATAATCCCTTACAATTAATTGCTTTGCTCCTTGCCATGTGATAGTTGTATGTTCATAGTACTCTCACTATTGCATGTTTTATACTTACTGCAAATCATTTCTATAATGCAAGGAGCTCATTCTCATCACCAATCTTGTCTCATGCTTGTCCTACACTCAATGGGGGAAAAAAATTATATAGCCTTGTTCCTAGTACAACACTTGTCTTTGTCCCTTTAGACAGTTATCCGCCTTCTGCATATGATGAACAAGATTTGGATGTGGATGACTTGCTATAGGTTGAATCACATGTGCTTTACTAGTCTTTTATTTGTCTTCTTTTCATGTTCTTTGTATGTGATTGCATGTGTGTAATGTGATCCCCCGTATCATTTTGTTTGACACGTCCTTATGTTCATTCCTCTATTTGTACCTATATTCTTCTATATGTCATAAACATTTATCTTTTCTTTTTTATTGTGTTTTCATTTTGGGGATGATGCAAGGTGTCGATACATTTAAGTCTCTTCCATGTTGACCCAAAATATTTTCTTTGTTTTTGTTCTTTATGTGTCATTTTTCCAATTCTATGAGTATTTGGGGAATGATGATGTTTTCGAGTTCTAGAATAACATTGTAGCAAAGACATACGCTGACTCCAAATCCATCGATCCCTTTTGTGTTTGGAATTTTATTTTGGGGCAACCCTTTTTCATGATGCAGCTTCATTTGGAAACATATTCTTGACATAGGGATTTCCAAATAATCTCTCATGTCTCCTTTATTGTTTAGTATTGATTATTTGCTACTTTAAAGTAATTTCTCATAGCATGGTGTTTAGCAATTTCTTTAAAGTGGGGGCATAGATTGGCATTATCATTTTGAATTTTTTTACTATACTCATGTTTCATAGTGTGACCTTCTTACTTCATGTGATGTGTCTTCTTCTTGGTGGTGTCATTAGGTTTTATGTCCTTCAATATTGTGACCTTTCTAAGCATATGACATTCCTCTTAGTGGTGATGCTACAAATTTCATTCCCTAAGTTTCAAATCTTTTATCCTCGACTTGTCCTCTCTTGGAGACATTAGGCACGATGTTCCCTAGGATGAGACCTTTCATGCACTAAGAAAAATCCCTTTGAATATGTCTTATCCTATTTGCATGTTTCTTCATGAGTGCCTAGCATAACACAACTTTCTAGCCTTGTGAAGCTTGAAGTTACAACCTTTTTCATGGCCACCAAGAATAACACACCTTGCCCTCCAATAGGGCCATGTTTCTTCATAAGTGCTTAGCATAAGACAACTTGCTAGCCTTATGAAGCTCGAAGTTCATCTTGTGTGGCACCTTATCAAAGTTATTAAGAGGTATAACTTTGGTATGGTTGGTACATGGGAGCCTATAGACTTGGCATGACTTTCCCATTAGCCACCTTTTTGTGGGCTCACCTAGTGGACAACATATTTTACTTGCCTTGTGAGTGCATTATTTTTTGCACTAGTAGAATTTGGCAAATAAATGACTACGTGACTAAAACTTTTAGTCACAACAACTAAAGATGACTAAATTCTACTCATTTTTTGCAACACAACTATAAATGACTAATTTGATCATCAGGTAAAAAACACAACTAAATAATTAGTCACACCAAAAAAAATGAATAAATAATTAGTACACAATAAAAATTAGACAATATGATATTAAAGTGGATAATTAAAAAATATATTTTGAATTGAGGGAGTTGGTTGTATTATAATATAATATAATAATAATATATTATATTACAATACAATATATTATTTTATATTATATTATATATACTATAATATAATATGATATTATATATTACAATACAATATTTTATATTATAATATATATATGTTATTATATATATATACATATATATAGATTAGTGAAGGCATGGAAACCCTGCAAGTTTTTTATTTCTTCTCAAAAAACCATTAGATCCATTGATTACACCCTTAAATGCATAAAAAGATATTTTAACCATGCTTCCAACATAAACAAAATTTCTACTCAACATGCACCTCATAAAACTTCTACTCAACCTGAACTCCCCACCCTTCTAACTTAAACTTAAAATTTTCAAGCAATACAAAAATCTGCATCAAACTTTCAACTATTTCTTCCTCTTTCCATGGGAGCATAAAAGCATGTTGAAAGCAACTTTCCGTGTCTTCTTTTTTTTCCTTTCCACCTTATGCCAAACCTCCTGCTCATCTGACCATGTTGGTTCATCCAAAACCTCATCTGGAATATTCATACCTTCTGAATGATCCATGCTCAAACTCATTGAACGACCCCCAATTCTTCTTTTCGCAAGCTGCCCTATTCAAAAATAGATGAGGTACCCACTGCCTGTGCTTGGAGCTTCAATGTGGAAATTTTATCAGTGGTTGCGACTCAGCTTGGGAAAAAACATCCAAGCTTTCTTTTTCCACTGAATAGTGTTGGGGAGAAACTTCTTTCCACCATGTTGCTTTCAACAATCCCTCTTCTACTTAGATCAATGGTTAGCAATATGCTTAGTGCTGAAGCATCTTCGATAACATAAATGAAGTCCTTTGTAATCAAGCAATTGTAACCATTCCCCACCTAAATATTTCAAGTGTGTATCTATAGGGAGGTCCTTTGAAATGTCCATTTCTACCAATATTCTTGCATAAGTGGTGTGCAAAAAATTCATAGTACCCTCATCAACCCCCAAAAAATTCCCCAAAGAGTTACCAATGGCTTCAAAATAATTTTCAAACAAAAAATGAAGAGGCAGATTTAGAAGCCTTACCAACAGTGGAACCAAATCAAAGGATTCAGAAGTAGGATTGAAACCTAGGTGCCATGGCTTCAACATTAACAAATGTTTATCCTTCCAACTCCATTGGTAATTTTAGAGCACAACATTCTTGTCCTTCAAGTTATCGAACACCACCACGAACAATCCCCTTGCATTAGGGTATATTTGCACCTCACCCTCTAAAATAGGGCACTAGGTCTTTAAAATCCAACTATCGAGGTCAGCAAGCCTTGGAAAAAACCCCTAAAACCTCCCAATCAAACCTAGCTCTGCAAAATACCTTTCATTCTCCTTTATTTCGTCTATAATGGATTTCTCAAAATAAATTGAAGGGGTTGCAACAACTCTTCATAGGGGCCTAGAAACTCTCTCCACCCCCGTGACCTTTGCACCTACACCCTCACTTGACACTTGACCCCCACCTCACCTCCAATCCTCCTTGACCATAGGTAAATGACCCAAGGGAGCCTCCGCTAAGACAAGTTGAGCACGTCCAACCCTCCTTTGATGCCTCAACAATGGATACCCAATTCCCTGCTTCTCTAAATGATGCCATTTCTTCGCAGCCTTTGCATAAAGAAGAGGTTTTCGACCTACAACGCCATCAAACTCCAAAGAGTTGTGTTGATTCCAACCACTAGGAGCCCTAGCCGCCTTAGACCAAGGCATGCACAGAGACGGAAGTGCCATAGCGGTAAATTAATTTTGTTCTTAATATATATAATATATATTATTATAATATTATATGTATATTATAGTGTATTTAATATTATATAATAATATAATATTATATATATAATATATATTATATATATATCTTATAATATAATAGTTATATTATAATATAATATAATATTATAATTTATTGGGGGCATAAGCAAGAGATTTATCTGCTGTCTAGTTTATTATAGTTTATTTGTTCAAGGATTTTAGTTTTCATTTCATGGTGCTTCTCTCAACATTTGAATATCTATGATACTTGAAGTTTATATGCATAAATTTGTGAGGATTAATTAAGTTAGATTTTATTTTTAACTTGAATCACTTATTCACCCAAATAAATGACTACCATGACTAAATAAATGATCAGATAACAACAATCAATGAGTAAATTAACGATTAAATATACCACCAAATTGATCAATCAAAACAACCAATAAATGACTAAAAATGGTTTAGTCATGAATTTGGTCACATTATAAATGATTGAAAATAAACTACTAATGGTCATGTGACCAAACTAATGGTCACATGACCAATTTTTAGTAGTTTTTTTAGTCATTTATTTATGTTTTTGTACTAGTGTTGCATAGTGGATAATGGGTTTCACTTGTAAGCATGTTTTGTGAAAAAATAGCTAAGGCTTTATCCACATCGAGTTGGAAAAATAGTTGAGGCTTGATCAATGATGACAAAGAAATATTTGGAGGTTTGTGATTGGGTCAACAATCAGAATGTGTTAAATTTTTTTGAAATTTATGAAATTAAATAACCTTTTTTTCTTTAAAATTCCATATATTTTCATCAAAAGAGTGCTACAAAGATTTGAACACATGCCACCAAGGAAGACATTAATGAAGGATACTTTAAAATTAGTTTCTTTCTTTAGAGCATCTTTGTCAAATTAATTCTCTTAATTCAAAAGTGGTTGAAGCACCAAACATTTGATCTCTAGAATATTTGTCCAAATTTTGAGCTTCCTCAATAATAGAAACTTTAGCATTATAAGATTTAGGAAGAGTTCTCAATACCTTTTTCACAACTTCACTTTCCTCCAATTTTCCACCAAGACCATTGATTGCATTGACAATTTCATCCACTTTGAGCATGTAGCTTGCAATATCTTCATTTTCTAACATCCTTAGGGTTTTAAATTTAGCTTTGAAATTATGCATCTTTGCTTGATTGACCTTATCATCTCCTTCATAAATTCTCTACAACTTTTTCCAGATATCTTTAGCATTTTTTAGGCTTATCACCTTCACAAGTCCTGAATCAAAAATCCCACTCAAGATAGCATTCCTTGTCATTATTCTCATAATCCTTGATCTCATCAATGCTTTTTAGAGGAGTAGTAGGCATAGTATATCCATTTTCAACCTACTTCTAGACATCAAATCCTAATGAGACAATAAAGGCTTCCATATTGGCTTTCTAGAAAGCATAGTTTATTTCGTCGAACATAGGGACCTTGACACCATTCATGTGCACCATTTGGATCTACCTCAAGTGGTTAAGCTTCTTCCAAGGAACCATATCTTTGATACCTATTGGTAGACACATGGAAAACTAAGAGGGTGGTGAATCAGTTGTACATTAAAGCATTCAAACCCTCATTAATCGTCAAACATTTATTATGCATCAAAATGAATGCAAACAATCTAAAACATAAACACATTCACAATCATACACCATAGAACACTATATTTACATGGAAAACCCTAATCAAGGAAAAATACATGGTGAGGATTAACTCACATATATATGAATAACTATAAGGGAAAAAATAGGCTCATTATCAAAAGGGATCATTGCCCAAAGGACTCACTATCTGAAATAGAAGAGAATAGAAGAAGAATGTTAAAAGGAGGTTCACTACCTTAGAGAAATAGGAAGATCCACCACAACAACTCTACACCATCCAAAACCTTTAGCTCACTACTTCCAACAACTTTAGGTACACTAAGAATGTAGACACCTTCTGCTCACTATTTCTAGTAGCCTTAAGCATTTAACCTCACACTCAAATCACAACACTTGATCACATTTGCATCCCTCTTCACATCTACTACATATCCAAAAATTAACCTTGCTTATAGATTGTCCACAACCTCAAACAACCTTGTTTAGGTTGGACTCAATGAAACATATGCACCTCAAACATGTAACCAAAAAATAGGTTGGTACCAAACACTTTTGTAGTGGAAAGAAGTGAAGGAGGACCACACCATGGGTTAAACATGACCCAAATCTACACTGAAATGCAACACCATGCTTCCACAATACATGAAGCACATCCTTAAGTAACACTAACAGACTAGGTTGGACAAACTTATATTAACACTACCAAACAATAAATTCACTCGTCACCAGGTTCAAAAACATCCTATAGATCACAAAGAAACACTACAAAACATCCATACAACATCCTAGAATATTCCAACACCATCATAATATTCAGAAACACAGATGCAACCACTTGTAATTGAGAATACTACCATCCTATGCAATCAACCACACTTTCATAGGCATACAACTCACTAACCAACCTTGCAAAACAATTGAACACCAAAAAATCCAAGGAAAGTAGGTATGGAAAATATTATAAAATTCCCAAATATACAAGACAAGAAGCCTCAATATAGAGAAATGTGGAGCAATTCCATTTCTCCCAAACAACCTTCTTCATAGGCAACACATTGTGAGACACATCTTCCACTTCCACATGATCCAAAACTTGAAACTTTGGATACAACACCTCTAAAAACCTCTCATCATCTCATCCAAACTACACAAGAACATCTTTAACCATGAAGAAATGCATAGCACAATGTAGAACACAACTTTTCCACCTTATACACTCTTTTATTCAAATTTTATCAAAAGCACTTGGAAGCCAAGTGAACCAATTGCATCAACAACACTTGATCAATACCACAAACACCTTCTCATCACATCCACACTAGAGATTGCAACAATCTCCCAACACTAACAATCTTCCCATCTACAACACTTGCTTAACACCACACTAGAGGTAGACATAAGTTAACATCAATGAAAACACTAATGACAACATAGTGTAACAATCTCCCTATTGACATCAATGACAACCTTGTAACAATGTCCAACAATACCAAAATTTCCTTGTCTAGAGGATGCATTACTTGATGGAATGCTTGAGTGGAGCTAATTAATTCATAAATATTGATTTGAGAAGTGGTTACCACTAGATTGAAATAAAAGAGGGAGATGAGTGGAAGTCAACCTTCAAAACAAAGGAGTTCTTATATGAATGGATTAAAATTATATTTGTCCTAACAAATGTGTCACACATTTAGGAGATTAAAAAATAAGGTATTCATTTTTTTCTTGGGAAATATTTATTTATCTTAAAGATATTTCATTTTTAGAAAAAAATTAACAAGCATTTGGAGCATATTAGGAAAATTTTATAGAATTTAAAAGAGAAATTGTTGATTAATCTTAAAAAGTGTAGCTTTGTGAAGACATAACTAGTACCTTGGTTTTGTGAGTGGAGCTGATTAATTCATAAATATTGATTTGAGAAGTGGTTACCTCTAAATTGAAATAAAAGAGGGAGATGAGTGGAAGAAAACCTTCAAAACAAAGGAGTTCTTATATGAATGGATTAAAATTCCATTTGTCCTAACAAATATGTTGCACACATTCATGAGATTAAAAAACAAGGTATTAATTTTTTTCTTGGGAAATATTTTTTTTATTAGGTAAGAAACATTTATAGGGTGTTGTACCCTTACAAAAAGAGCCACAAGGAAAAATAGAGTTCAAGACCAAAAACATAAAAAAAACATAGCCAAAAAACTAACACATCAAACCAATAGATGGATAGACAATGGATAAACAACAGACTAACTGGCATCTCCCTAGTTCTTTTACAGGAGATTAACAACATCATCTTCGACCCATTCCTAACAATCTTTAGCATTCTTCTTGTCTATTTCATCCTTCATAACTGCCAACAAGGTGTTGGTAACACAATGGACCAGCTTAACCGTGAAGTGGGTCAAACCACATAATTTTTTCTCCAACTTTTCCAATATTCCTGCAACACATAGAGCTCCTCCCCTTCAACCACAATCTTTCTAGTATCAAAACGCTCAATGTCCAACAAGTCCGAAGATAGAGGGGTCGAGTCCTCCTTCTGCACTTTTCCAATTTCAAGAATGGTGTTGGGCCCTCTAGCATACTCCTCCTCACCCTCAGACTCCTCTTCGTCCCTACTATCTTTGTTGTTAGACCGCTCCTCTTTCGTATCCAAGTATTTTACCTACACTTTTTTGCTATTCTTGGCCAGCCTACCTGAGTGGCGGATGATGGTGTCACCACCATCTCCGTGAGCATTGTATGCCCCTTAGAGTCCTTTCCCACCACATTTTTACCTTTGATCGGAGGCTCCTTCAAACTCTTTCCTTCCTCTTTGCCTTTCTTTTTTAGGGTGGGCTTGCTAGCAATCTTAGCATGGGTTGATTTGAGCTCACAAAGACTAGTTTCCGCACTAGTCTGGGCTGCACCCACATTCCCCTTAATATTTTTAGTAGCGGGTTTGGGTTTATGCGTGTCAGCAGGGACTGGGTGGTTTTTCCTTATGGGGCCTTTGGACTTGACCAGAGATAAATTGGTCATAGTGGGAGGCTCAATCTCATCAATACAGACTATAGATATGGGTTTGGGTGGGCATAAAGCAAGATGGAAGTGGTAGAGCCTCAAAATGAGGCCCTGATGGAGTGGCATGGGAGGAGGGTCATTAGGATTTAGACTAGCAACCTCAATACATTTTTCAACAGAACTTTCTAAGTCCATTAGAAGGAAAAAAGGAAATCTTAATAGAATTTAATGTTGGAGGTGGTTCAAAAGATGGGAATGGTAGAAATAGTAGGTTTTGAATCTACCTTCCAAAGTCACATACTTCATCAGGGTGAGGCACACTTGGTTCCATGGTTGAGGGAGAGCCTCCCAATCAAAACCCAACTAGTTGCACACCGGCTCCTCGTTCTCCACAAAAAATGTGTTCATACTTTCATTATCTTGAGTTTTAGTGTGCTTTGGGTGCTTCATACCAATAGACAGGAGCCCCGTCACCTGCACTATCACTTCCTCATTCACATTAAAGGAAATACCACCTGATGAGCCTTAAATATGCTCATAGTTTGAAACTTTGATACTCTTACTTTTATTGTTAATATTTGTTTAAATCTGTTGATTAAAGACTTTTCGAGTAGTATCCTGTAGCAATGAATTCTATATTCCTACAGCTTGATAACTTCATTAATTACCTTTTTGACCGCCCGCATCACTGATGTATGCTTATGATTTTGGATAATGGAATAGGATTAACATGTGATTAATGAATAGATGATGTGTCACTTGTGTGTATGCTTTCCTTCACCTCTTTTATTAATTGTAGGATTGTTGGAGGGAGCTGAAGCTGATCAAGCGCAAGAATCTCGACTTTGTTGAAGAAGTCGTTCCAGTAATAACTTTTTGACCGAATCTTTGGGAAGATGCTTAAACGGTCCTTTAATTTAGGGAGTGTGTAATGCTATATTTTCTTTGGGTCGCGTCGAGCAGATAGACTTTCATTTATGAATATTTGTTCTGCGGATTCAGAATGTATTTATGATCACGACTTCCTCTGTTAATTAGTTAGTTGTCTTTTTCATTTAAATAACCATTCCTCCTGCATGAGTGAACGAGGATGAAATAGTATGTGTTAGAATTAAGTTGAACAAGTAATAAAGTTCTGTGTTAAGTTTTATTTTCAAAACAGAGTAATCGATGTATCCTGGTTCTGAATATGAATAAAAATCGATGAAGCTTTGAGTCAACTTCTTGTGTAATCTAAGTTGATGCTTGCTAAGGGGGCCCACTTAGTAAGTATTCTGTAGCAAGTTGTTGTGATTAACTGTTCATTTCATTTTGATTACTAGTTAGAATCTATTTATGTAGATTTCAACGCAAACTCAGCTTTGTATTGTTCCTGTAGCATCGGGAATTCATCCTTGTGTCTGTTCTTGCAGCATAAAGCTAGTTCACAGTTTGTCCTTTAAATAATTGCTATGATTTATGTTTTAGCCAAGTTTTGTTTAAGTTAAAAAGCTTTACGTTGTATTAATTTTAAGCATTTATTTTCTATAGATGGTGACTGGAAACTAGTTCTTAGTGCACATACCGTGCTGCTCCATTTCAAGTATACACACCCTGGTTTGATAAAGTAAATGAACAACCATGAAAAGATGTTAGTCACCTGTTGGAATGTCCAATTCCCAGGTTTAGTTCTGTTGTGACTTTTATATCCTTTTGTGGGCGTGACCACCACCCAAAGTCACATGACGATCTTTCCAAGAGTTGACAAACTGCACAAACAGATTTGGGTCATGGCCCACCAAACTTTCCATCAGTGGAGTAAGACCACCCTCAACACATATGTGCCACACCAACGAATATTTGGGAAATATTTATTTATCTTAAAGATATTTCATTTTTAGAAAGAATTTGAGGAGCATTTGGATCATATTAGGAAATTTTTATAGAATTTTAAAGAGAAACTATTGATTAATCTTAAAAAGTGTAGCTTTGTGAAGACATAACTAGTACCTTGGTTTTGTGATCATTAATGGAGATTTCAAGATAGATCTATATAATATAAGAGCCATTATTGATTGGCCAACACCTAAGAATGTGTTTGAGGCTATGATTTTCCACAACTTAGCTATTTTATACCCAATACATCCAAATCTTAGAGGAATTTGTGCTCCTATACTAAGATTATGAGAGAAAAATAGAGAGAATTCAAGTGGACTCCTATTGTAGAAATGAGTTGGAAGTTTGAGGATATTTTCATTGGTATGTTTATTGGTAGCATGAGCATGAGCATGATCATATACAATGTTGTCATTAATGTCAAAATTGTGGTTTGGTGCGAAGATTGATATATAGCTGGCTTGTGAAGCATAAGTGATTGAGGTGATAGAAATTTAGTATATAGATGCAAGAGTTTTTCTCCGGTACAAAATAGATGTGTTGAATATTCATCTAAGTCTAGAATATAGGTTTTTAGATGCACAAAGTATCAATTTTTAGATTTTCATTAATTTGCCTTGAAGAATTTTAATTTGTGGTTCTAAGGTAATTATGGTTTATATCAGAGGAATATAAAACAAAAGTTTCATATCTTTATGTCCTCTAGTATCAAAGATAATGATGACAAAGTATCAGGTCTGCTAGTGACAGTGTTGCCAGTGTAGAGTACCTGTTTGGAATGGTTTGCATTCCATCGAAAAATAATATTTTGTTGTGTGGTCCTAAGGGAGTTTTTATAGGTGTTAGTAGCATCTATTATCCAAGTGGAAAGTGTATTAGAGGTTTAAGTGTCATCTTGCGAATGATCAGTTGGTGTATTTTAGTGTTACTTCATCAACATGGTCGACCTAATAAGTTTGGGGTCATGTGGAGTTAAAGGAAGTGTTGGTGAGTCTTATGGAGTTATGATGGGTCTTGTCTAACCTATTTTGATGTGTTACAAGTTTTGAATTAAGGCATGAAGTGTGTTTGTTTGAATCTTGAGCCAAAAATTTATGTTATGCATGGTACATCTAATTAGGATGACTTAATTTATGTTGCAAGTGTTTGTGGATGTAATGTGTATAAATGTAAGATCTATTTTGGTGTTGTGTAGTAGTATTTGAGTAATGCAATGGCAAAGTATACAAATATAATGTGATGTGAATGTAAAGCGAAGTAGAGTGTGGCAATAGTGTAGTATGAAGTGTGTTGATTCAGTATATTGAGCTCCAATGGAATTGTATCTCTTGCATTTTGTAGAGGCATTATTAGTAGTTCAAATCTTGGTAGTGAGCCACCCCTCTTTTCTATTTTCTCTTATTCTTTGGATAGTGATTCCTCTAAATAGTGATTCCAAAAGCTAGTGAGCCATTTTGTAATATGTTATGACTGGATATAATATATTGTGAGTTAATCCTCACTGTGGTTTTTCCCTTTTTGGATTTTCCACATAAAAAATTAGGTGTTCATGTGTTATGTTATTTGATAATTACTTTCATGGTTTCTTTCCTTACTAAAAATTGAATATGATGTTTCAAATAGAGGTTTAAATGTTTAAGTGGTTTAAGAGAATACTAATTTACCCCCCCTCTTAGTATTATGAGTGTTCAACAATTGGTATTAGAGCTTGGTTCCTTCAATTGGCTTGATCGCTAAGGTAGATCTTGAAGTTGAACACATGGCTACTAGGAGATATCCTGCCCCTCTAGAAGAAATTCCTATGGTAGGATTTAGTGAAGAAGATTGCATTGTTGACATGGAAGGAGAACTGAAATCTTCCCTAAATGATTTGGATAAAGCAGAATCTAAGAAAAGAGATATGAAAAAGGATATTAGTGATGCAAATGAATGCATTAAGATATTGAGAGAGAAACTCAAGAAAGATCTATAGATAGGATCAAAGAGCTCAAGCAATAAAATGAGATTATTCCCATCCTAAAATTACAAATTGAATAAATTAAAAGAGTTGAAGACTGCCTAAATTCTAAATTGAAAGATAAATCTGAAGAATATTCAAAGCTTGAACAAGAATTTGTAACCTTGAGATCAGATCCAGAGAAAGCAAAGATTCAAGAAGACATATTCAAGAAGAGTAATACAATGCTTGATGAGATGACTGCAAAACAGAAGGGATCTAAAGACAAAGAAGGATTAGGATTTGAGAAAGGTAAAAGGTCAAAGACAAATCAAACTCGAAACAAGGCTAAAAAGAAGAATGACAAGAAGAACAACTTCCAAAAGGTTTGGAATCAAAAGAGTGAATTCAAAAGACCACCAATCAGACCACCAAATGCATAATGGTACCCATATTTTAAAGGTTATTATTTTTCCTGCAATAATTTTGGACATAAGGATATAGAATGTAGAAGCAAAATGAATTAGAATTCTCAATCATTTCCTAGTTAGTGTTTCACATGCAAAAGATTTGGCCATAGAGCTAGTGAATACATAAATCAAATAATGAATGACTATAACAATGGTATGATGTTTCCATATTTCAATGGCTATTGTTATACATGCAATGGATTTGTGCATAAGGCTAATCAATATAGATCTAGAATAAGTGGAAGTAAGTTTGTTCAAAATGCCAAATGCTACAAATGCAATAAGTCAGGACACATTGCTAAGTTATGCAAAAGTACAGATGTGAAACCCTCTAGTTCACTGAAGAATAATTTTTTGATAAAAAAATGTGGATCTGGTAGAAATGAAGAAGGAAATGAGAAAGATCTAGAAAAATAAAGAAGAGAGTGAAGTTAAGAGTGAATTTTTGCTAGCCTCTGGTGTAGATGTTTTCTCCAAAAACTAAGTGATATCTTTGGTTCAATGGGAGTTTGAACATAATATCTTTAAGCCCCAAATAAAGATATGATGTTGATTCCTTTAGCATGTGGATACAAGGTGTATGTTGATATTCTTGACCTATTGGTGAAAATTCCAGTGGAAAATAGTATGTTGCAAAATTTTGTGGAGCAATTGAAGGTGACTGTGCTATCACAGTTAGGGTTTATCAGCTTTTTCTTGAACTTAAAATTAGTGCATTCAATGCATTTTAGGTCATTTAAAAATGATTTATAAGTGATCACTCATATATTTTAAGGAATTTTCAAATGGGCATTCAAGGAGAGAAAAGCAGATAAGGAGCAAAGTGAAGTGATTTTGAGTTTTCAAGCAAAACCCTAGTGGCAGAGATTCAAAAGGTATTTATAGATTTCTCCTTTTCCTTAGTTTTAGAAGCATTTAAAATTGTTGCAAGATATGTACTCCACAATTTTTTAAGGTTGTAGATTATCCTCGACCTAAATTTAAGAGGCACCCTAATAAGTTAATGATGATGGACCCAAATGGTGCATTTTTTAGTATTCCATATGGTGTAATGCATATAGAAGATGTCAAGATGTACATGCATACAAAATTGGAAGAGTACAACTACTCTAAGCTAGGAGATGTATGGGTTAATGAGCTTACTAGAGATAAATTTGAATTGAAACTTGAGTTCGAGAGCTTGATGAAGAAGAAGCTTGACATTTGGAACAATTTAACTATCTTTTGCTATATAGATGAGTGGATTAGATACACTTTGAGAAGGATTCATGATAGGTTTATTTGGTTAGAAATACCAAATATAATTAATAAGGAGACAATTAGTGTTGTAACAATATTAGGTTCAATCAGACCAATTTTGACACTCAAATCGGTAAAAAAATGAAATGGTAATGGATTTAACAGGTGCAAAATATGACAAGAGAGCCCTGACTATCAAGGACATTAAAGAACCAATAGTAAAATATGCATCAATGATGATAGGGTACAAAATATACTTTACAAATATAGAGAACTTTGTTTCTGCTATTGCCATCAACATTGCATATGAGATGACAAATAAAGGTACTAACTATGATTTGTGTGAGTTGTTATGGGAACAAATCTTGGAGAATTTGTAGAAGACCAAGGATTCCTGATAACCCTTCTGATTTGGGACATTGATTATTTTTTTGTTAGTTTATTTACTAAATGAGGTTCCTGAAACCAAGAACATTGTATGGTTGAAGGAAATCTTAGTGGCTATTCAAATCAAAGACCACTTGATGAGATTAGGTGATGTAGGTCCACACATAAGAAAGCATTATGGGGATTCTTTAAAAATTTCTAGAACATGCAATCTGGAGAAAGGATTCCAAAGAGTATGGTGGAGAAGTATAAAAATGACATTATCTTTATGGTTAATAAAGACTAGTGTATGATGGAGGTTATTGAGCCTAGAACTATGTGGATCCCAAAAATAGGATATGAAGTTGCAAAGAATGTAATTGTTGGTCTAGCTAACCATATGCTTAGCATGCCTAGAGATACAACTGAGGTAAGATATGGAACTTATGAGGAAAATTATATGGAAGTACATATGGAGCACAAGAAGAAGGATATCAACTGAAATGTTCAGAAGATGATTACACAAGTTGTAGAGATGATGGGACTTCCTAAGGACTTTGTGGAGAAATATAAGAGCATTTCCAATTCTCTAAAAGGTGCCCCTAGCATAAGATCTGGTAGAACAACTACCCCCTCTCTAGTTTCCCTCAATTCCTCTAGAACTAAACTTTCTGCTAGTGGAACAAAGATAAAGGAGCCAACTAGTGCTCCAATTAAACAACAAAGTGCACCTATGAAGGAAAAGAGTGTTTCGATGAAGCAAAAAAGTGACTCATAGAAGAGGAAAGTGAAAGCAAAAGAAACAAGAGAAAGATATGTAAGTTCTGAGGTAGAGGAAGAAGAGGAAGAAGGACATCTCACCAGGAAGAGAAAATTTGATGTAACTCAAGAAGAGACTAGCACAAATAAAGCCAAAATAGAAATTGTGGACTTTGATAGTGATGCAAATGTAGAAAATGAGAAAAAGGAATTTATAATTCATGTGAGACAAAAGAAAGTTAAGTCTGCAAAAGGAGACAATACTCTGGAATTCAAGAAGAAGATGAAGGAGAACCCTTCAGTAAGAAAACATAGTCCTCTAAGATTAGATGCATTATTTAATGGTATAATTGAACATGAAATGTTGGAATAGATTGTTTCCTTGTATCCCACTATGGATGATACTGTTAGTGTAATTAATTATTTATTACACTAGCGTAAGTTAACATAGGTCTTGCATTAATTTAGTCCTAGGTTACATTATTAGATAAATCATTAATAATGGGGTAATTCCCCTTTCCATGTTTGTAGGTGATGAGATTCCTTCTAGAAGATGAGTTGTCCTTCTAGAACTTATCTCAATATTTTATCATTTCCTAGGTAGGGTTCACATGTTGTTAGATCATGGCACATGACAATATCATATTGCTTCTTGTATCTCTCTCATGCCTATATATTCAGGGCATTTGTACATTTGTAATCATATTCTAGATCAATAGCAATCTCCATTTTCATGCCCTTAGTTGCAACACTTTTTGTGTGGTTGAATTTCTTCTTGGCAAAGGTCCTCTTGAAGGCTATAGCTTAAGGGACATTATGCATCCATCATTTCAACATATACTTATAAGTTAATAATTGAAGAAGCAATAGTTAGATACATAGTAATATTTGACGTTGAAATGAAAGATATTGAATGCCAATTGCCTGAGGATCTCAAAAGTGCATTACTTACAAGAAGAGAAGAGGCAACAAATGAAGATGCAAAATTGAAAACTTTTGCTTTAGAGAAATTTAGTTGATCTTTTTTTGATGAGGATAGAGCTAAATTATCTCAATTATACAATAAAGAGTTTAGGACCAAGCAAAGGGTTACCACACTTATGAGCAGAGATTAAAATGATAGAGAGAGGCTAATGAATGAGATTGTTGAGAAGGCTACAAATATGCCAAAGGAGTTAGGTATGACTCCGGACAGTGAAATGAATGTTGATGTCTGTTTGCCTAAAGTGAACACACTGGAAGATGCTCAATATGAGCATGTAGCTAAGGAGGATGTACAAAAAGATGTGAATACTGATGATACTCCTTTGGTGGAAGAGAATGTTGCTGAAAAAGATAGTGAAATGTAAAAGTAGGATATGCAAGCAAAGCATAACACACCACCTCCAGATACAAAGAAGAGGTTGTAGAAGATAACTCAGAGATATATGAGGCATAGAATACAAAAAATATGTCTCCTCTAGAAAAAAATGATAAATCAGATGATGATGGGAAGAAGAATGAAGATGAGTCCAGTGATGCTGAAAAAGAGAAAAATGATGAAAAATGTAAAGATAGCATTGGTGACAAGGAAAAGGCTTATAAGAAAAAGGATGAAGAGAATGTGAAGACTATTGGTGAGTCTTCTAAAACATTTGGAGACTCCTTGAAGAGCCTATTGAGAATGAAACTGAAACCACATAAAATGGGGGTGAGGAAATGGAATGGTGTTTAAGTGTTATCACACTCACTTTCAAGATGGTTCCACTCAAGGGTAACCCTAGAGATCTCAATGCAAAATAGAAAGAGATCTTGCAATAGGGCTATCCTAGGGGCTGAAAGTAGACTAATCATGGGTTCACCACCAAGTTTAAACTTGGAAAAGATAATGAAATGCAAGATGCAATGAAAAACCCTAATTGAATGCAAAGTAACACTAAATGACCTAGAAAAGTGAATGAAACAACACAAAAAACTATAAAATAGAATGTGTGCACCTTGAAATCTAGAGAAGGTTGGATGGAGGTTTGGAACACTGGAAAATTTTCTTTTACTATTGACTGGGACTCATTTCCAAGATGGGAATTAGTCCAATTTCTAGAAAATTGTGCAAGAATAGGTTGCAGACAAAAGGGTATCTAAATATGCAAAATCTTGAAAATTGACTCAAACTGGGACTCATTCGCCAAAAGTGGTGAAACAGTCTAGTTGGGATTTTTTGAAGCTTCAAAGGTTGATCCTGATCTTCTCTGTATGCTCTATCCTTCCTGATTAGTTTTTGGATTTGAATCTTTGATTTGCAACTTATAGGTTTTCTCCAAGGTTCTCAAAGGCTTGATGACAACTTTGACAACTTTGAATGACTTGCAACTTCTCTCCAATCTTACTCCTTAGGAAATCTACAATCTAGACTTGCAAAGCACACACAAAGGAGAGAGAAAAATGTTGTTGGTTAGTGGATAGGGGTTTTCCTTGGTCAAACCTCGTTTTGGAAATCAATCCTTGAAATGAAATCAAATAAGAATGGAGAATGATGAATGAACAAATAACAATGTTACAACTCACCAAACCTTGGCAATAAGGTGCTGCAAATATGCTTGAAGTGGCTACAATAGATGTAGATCTTGAATCTAGCTTGAATGATGTTGATATTGAATGAAACACTTGCTTGAATCACAAACCCTACACCACAATGGTTAGCACAACAACAAACATGATGCATAAAATATTTGACATGATGATTGATGCTTGGAAATGCTCTAAAATGCTTGATAATCTACCCTTGAATGCTCTTGAATGCTCTTGTGAATTCAAATTTTCTATGAGAATGAACACTTGAATGCTTGGGATGAAAATGAGTGAAAGAACCTTGTATTTATACTAAATTATGCAAGAATTCCCATAATTACAACACTACAAGCCGACATCAGATCTAGGAGGATAAAACCCTACTAAAAAAATGAATTAATTTTGATTTTGGGCCACACGGGACTCATTCGCCCAAGGTGACAAATGAGTCCCATCAGGCATAATGTATGGGACCAAAAATCAAAAGTGCTTAAAAATGTGTGAAATCTGGTTTGGGGCCAAAAGATCCAGGTGGGACCTATTCACCCAAGGTGGCAAATGAGTCCTAGATCACTAAATCTGGGCCATTCAAACTAGAAACATTGAAATTATGATTGGCTAATGATTGGTGTTAGGATTATCCTTGAAAAGATGCAATAAATGAGGCTTGTAGATGCAAAATAGGGACAATTAAAGCATAAGAAAGCCCAATTATTAATGAAAATCCTAGAAAAGTGTGAAAGTGTGTTACAACACTTTACAACATTTCAAAATAAGGAAAGATTAATGTTAAAAAGAGGTTTATTAGGTGTAATTAATTAATAAGACCTTAGAAAAGTGTGAAAGTGAGTTACAACACTTCACAACACTTTAGCAAGGTACCATTTACATTCATTATTTCACAAGGTCCCAAGACCTAATGTGAATGTGTTAACCACATTACAACACTAAATCAAGGCAACGTTAAGCCTAACTCACAAGGAGGGCCCAAACAAGCCAGGAAAAGTAGAAGGGATACTTTTTTTGTGTCTCTATTTAGCCCCCACTTTAGTGAGAGGATGAACTTGCTTCTTAATCACACTAAACTAGAAAAACACACATCAAGAGGGGTCCTAGTGTACCAACACCAATAAGATGAGACAACAACAATCAAGAGGGGGTGATCAAGATCCCATAACAAACCAACATAAGCATAGAAGGACACACATGAGAATGATATAAAGAGGAAAAAAAAGCACAAGCATGCACTGCTAAAGACAAAGAAAAAAGGTAAAAATATAAAAGATTCAGATCAAGCTTCAAGCATTTTTCCATCGCAATGTTGATCAGATCTAGGTTGTTTGTCCAAAAAATGCATACTCACTCTGTAGAAATGGAACTCCTGCCTATCTGCTGGGTGAGAAGTCCAAAAAGGTGAGAAACATACACTAATGGATGGAATGCACTCACACACACACAAGTGGCTATGGGGAAAGTCATGCCTCGGTCGGGCTTCCCGCTCAAGCCATACCAAAGTTATACCCCCTAATAACTTTAATAAGGCTCCACATAAAAATGATTTTTGAGCTTCATGAGGCAAGCAAAACTTCGTATGCTTGGAGATCATGAACAAAAAAGATGGCATCATAGGCATGCAAGGTGTGTTATGCAAGGTGGCCATATAAATGAAGTAAGGCTGTTCAAAGGAGTCTTGCTTAGTTCATGTGAGGTATTTAACTTAGGGAACATTGTGCTTAATGTCTCCAAGAGAGGACCAATCAAAGAATATAAGATTCACAACTTAGGGGATGCAGTGTGTCACATCAAGCCACTAAGAGGAATGTAATATGCTAAGATAGATCATGCTCTGAAGGAAACCACACCAATTTAATCCACAAAGCAAAAAACACATCGTATATAAAGTAAGAAGACGCACCATAAACCATGAAAAGAAAATGCAAAAGAATAATGCCAATGTACTTTACTTTAAAGAAATTGATAAACATCATGCTGAGAAATTACTTTAAATTAGTGAATGATAAATGCAAACAATAAAGAAGACATGAGAGCCAACGGAAATCCCTATGCCAAGTCATATGTTTCCAAGTGAAGCTACGTCATCGAAAGAAAAAGAAAGAAGGGGTTGCCTAATGAAAACACCAAAAACATAAGGGATCTATGGATTTGGGGTCAGTATGTTCTTGTTGCAATGATATTAGAGAGCTTGGAATTGTCATCATTCCCAAAATACACATAGAACTTGAAGAATGACACAAGAGAGCGAAAACAAAGAAAAATCCTTTCGAGTCAACATGGAAGAAACATGAATGTCTTGATGCCTTGCGTCATCTCCAAAAGGAAAAC
This sequence comes from Sequoia sempervirens, assembly GCA_007258455.2. Lineage (NCBI taxonomy): Eukaryota > Viridiplantae > Streptophyta > Pinopsida > Cupressales > Cupressaceae > Sequoia > Sequoia sempervirens. Next base: position 6,022 of record VDFB02054417.1, on the reverse strand, counting down.
ACACAAAAAAATGAAAAGATAAGGGAAAATAAAAAAAGATTTTGGGTCAACATGGAAGACACATGAATGTCTCGATGCTTTGTGTCATCCTTGAAAGGAAAACATAAGACAAAATGAAAAGATAAAAAGTGAAAAGTAAAAGATTGACGACATAGAGAAGAATGAAGGTACAAATAGAGGAATGCCACGAAGAGAGAGAGAGAGAAGGAACATAAAAAAAAATGTCACAGGGGATCACATCATGCACATGCAATCACACAAAACAAAGCGAAAATTAAATAATGCAAAAGAGTAGTAAGGCACAAGCGAGTCAACCGTCATCCGCCTCCCAATCATGTTCATTGTATATCGAAGGTGGACAACTAGCTAAAGGGACTAGAGCAAGTGTCGAACTAGGAGAAGTACCAAGTTCAACTCTCTTAGTAGGAGATTTATTGTCTAAGCTCATGGAAGAGGAAAATAATGTATTCAATTCATTATGCACCTCTTCATGAATTTTAGAAACTTCATCATCATCATCATCCAAGTTGATCACAACAGGAGGTCCAATGATAATGTCCATGGAAGAGTTCAACTCTTCTTGTGAAGGCTATATTGGGAGATCTTGTTTTGGTGAAGGGCGAGGTTGGTCATGCATTGCTTCAATCAAGTTTGGATTTTGATCTTCTTTGTTTAGTTCTTCATGTAACTTGTGAGCAAGAGCACAACGTCTATTCCTACACTCTCTAGCACCTCTGTTTCTTTTAGTTTTATTTTCAATTGCATTTGTGCAAGAGCAGGTTAAAGGGAGGAATGGAAGAAACCACGAGAGGTTGTTCAACCACTTTCTCTTTGAATTTGTAAACTTGTTTTATTCTAGGAGGCATTATGAGGTTGTTTTCATTGTCTCTTGGTCTTTTGTAGGAAGTGAGTGAGGTTTTTGTCTTAGGTTGTTCTTGGTTGTTTGTAATTTATTTAGGCTCAAGCATAGTTTTATCTAGGATGGTAGGCTCGATGGCAGGTGGAGACATGTTTCAAAGGGATAGTTCTACTATCTTCTTTGCCTTGAAATTTTGATAGGACAAGAAAAAGAATTCTTCTTGTGGTTTTATAGGTTCCATAGGCTCAGTCCAAAAGAAATATAAGGAAAAGTTTCCTTTGGAGGACAAAGGATTAAATCAACTATGGTGGACAATGAATACTTCATTGTCAAAGGGAAACTTTAGGCATTTATGCACAATCGAAGGGACAACTTTCATGGAGTGAAGCCATGGATGGCCTAGCTTCACACAAAATTTGTTTGACTGCGAGATGATGGAGAATGAGACATCTAATGTTTTCAGTCCTATTTGTAAAGGAAGAGTGATTGATCCCATTGTAGGGCAAGAAAAACCATTATGTGTCTTGATCCATGCTTTCATTTTATCGTATATATCTTGATAGAGCTCATGCAAAAGTAAGAATTCCTCAGTGATCACATTCTCTCCACAGGAAGGATCTATTAGTAACCCATTAGTGGGCTTGTCATAGATTTGGCCGACTATGTAAAGAGGACCATCAGGTGCATGTTTAAGTATATCCTTAGAGGAGAAAGAAATTTCAAGAGGATTCTTAGTTCAGCCCTTATGAGGAATGATGTCTATCACTCCTACCATTTCATCCATAGGATCATTATCAATAGCATCATGTTGAATAGAATCATTGTTGTCATCATCTGTGTCAACATTCATTACATCAATCTTTGTAGTTTCACTAGCTTTAAAAAATGAAATACTATGTTTTGGCATGAGGTTGGTAAAGATTTGAAAGTTTTGGTTAGGAGGGGCAGCATAATTATTTCCTTGATCACTAACACCTCCAATGAAAAGACGGTCAGAATCAATGAGGTCTTGCACAAGATGTTTAAGACGCTTGCAATGTTCAGTGTCATGTCCATTTTGTTAGTGTTAATGGTAATAAGAATTTGATATAAAGCTCAGGGTAAAGGCTTATTAGGATCAGGTGTTTTGACATGAGGCAAGGTAATCATTTACTCTAAAAGTTGGGGCATTGTGTTATGAAGAGTATTAGGTAAGGGAGTGAATTGTCTTTTTAGGTCTCGATAGCTAAAGGGTATTATGGCTTTAACACCAACTACTTGTTTGTTGGAATTTTGAGTTGTTTGTTGAGGTGAATTGAATTGAAGGAACCCTTTGTTCTATTTTCTAAATGGTTGGGAATTTTTTTTTGTTTGCGAGCTTGGATCTCTTAGTTTAGCTAGAGGTGGACTTTGTATCTCGACTACTAACCGAATTTTGATAATCACAGGGGGTAGTACACAAGTGCATGAAGGATGGGAATTTCATCATGGTGAGTATATTATTCAAGCTTTTCTTTGCAATTCTTCTTATGAACATATTTTGAGATGAGGGTCGTGGACCATCAATTTGGGAATAAAGCCATTGATAGCGGAGAGCAAAGTCACATCTTTTCTCTTTCTCTTTTGCTTTTGAATCTCATCAAATCAACCAAGGTCATCTTAGAGTCATATGCACTTGGAAATGGCTCCAAATGCCCTCAACAAGTTCATTGAATGAAGGAATTGAGTTGTTTGGTAACAAAGAGAACCATTCCAAGTCAGTATCTTTCAAGGACCTAGGGAAAATCTTAGCCAAGAGTTTGTCATCAAGGAAAAATTCACTACATAAGGTAGTATAATCATTAACATGGTTAGAAGGGATCTTCATTCCCTCCATATTTCTCAAATCTAGGCACCTCTACACCTTTGTGGCATCGGTGTTCGCAATATCTCCAAGGACAATGGACTAATTTTGACATAATATGTAGGTGGGCCATTTTGGTTTTGGTTGATGGTGTAAATTTATTTTTGAAGGGATGAAATGGTTTGGAAGAGTTGCATTATGAGAGGGTCATTACTTGTGTTACGAGATGGAAGTGAAAATGGTGAAGGAGTGTATGTGTTTGAAGGACAAGTGAATGGAATGCTTATAGGTGGTAAGGTAGTAGGAGATATAATGTGTGATGCCACATAGGAACTAGGGATGCTAGTGGAAATACCCACGAAAGGAATCACATTACTAACTTGTTGCATTGTTATTGTGACTTGAGGAGTGGTATAGGTAGGTATTGAGGAAATTATTGTGGGAGGAGAAATTTGAGTTCCTCCTTGGCTTGTGACATTGCTTGTTGGTAAAGGACAACTAGTGGTTGGAGTGAGATTTTTTTCAAAGTCTTGAACTATGTTTTTCACAAGGTCAAGCCCATCTTCACTTTCAAGCATGCGATGGATGTTATCTATAGTAGGGATGGAAGTAGTTGAAATGTTTTCATTTTGCACTTAATTTTTTAGGTTTTTCTAGGTTCTCATGAATTTGAATTATGTTTTCTTGCAGGATACTATCATTCCTTGTTTCAATTTGCATATTATTTGAAGGCAAAGAGTTGCTAAGGGTATTGTTCGTACCTAGTGTACTAATGTTAATACTAGGAGTGAAAGAGCTCATCAAACCAAGATCCACAATGATTGTACTATTGCACTTGATGACACGAGTTTCAAACTTTGTCTCACTACAGTATTAGCAATAGGACACCAAATATTCATACAAGGGCTACTAAATGCAATGTGAAGGAAAATTCAATGTAAGCTAAGAACAATGAAATGCTTATAACAAAAATTCTAGAAACTAAAATAGAAAGGAAATAATAGCAAAAAAAAATCAGAAATTGAACTTCAAATGCCAAAAAATGCAGTGCAAAAAGTGCATAGGGATTGATTCACCCAAGGTGGCGAATGAGTCCCAGTGATGATTATTTTCAAAGTTTTCAAAATATTTCAATTGTATTTTGTGTTTTTTATGTTTTATGATATGTATATGAGATGCAAATGTAGAATTTGAATGATTTTCAATGAAATTAGATGCAAAAATGCAATCTATATGAGCTTTCACCAATGCAAAATTTGAAACCCCAGAAATCAAATTAACCAATGCAAATTATCCTAATACAATGTTAATGCAAGCCAAATCTAGGATGATAATGCACTCCAAATCAGAATTATGATACATTTCTAAAGGAAAGTTCACCAAAATGGAACCACAAAAAAATGGGGGTGATGAAATGGAATGGTTTTTAAGTGTTACCACACCCACTTTCAAGATGGTTCCAATCAAGGGTAACCCTAGAGATCTCAATGCAAAAGAGAAAGAGATCTTGCAATAGGACTATCCTAGGGGCTGAAAGTAGACTAATGAGGGGTTCACCACCAAGTTTAAACTTGGAAAAGATAATGAAATGCAAGATGCAATAAAAAAACACTAATTTAATGCAAAGTAACACTAAATGACCTAGAAAGGTGAATGAAACAACACATAAAACTATAAAACAAAATGTGTGCACCTAGAAATTTGGAGAAGGCTAGATGGAGGTTTGGAACATTAGAAATTTTCTTTTACTGCTGACTGGGACTCATTCGCCAAGTTGGGAAAATCAATCCAATTTCTAGAAAATTGTGCAAGAACAGGTTTTGGACAAAAGGGTATTTGAATCTATAAAATCCTAAAATTGACTGAAACTGGGACTCATTTGCCAGAAGTGGAGAATCAGTCCAGTTGGGATTTTTTGAAGCTTCAAAGGTTGATCCTAATCTTCTTTGTCTGCTCTATCCTTCTTGATTGGTTTTCGGATCCGAATATCTGATTTTCAACCTGTAGGTTTTCTCCAAGGTTCTCGAAGGCTTGATGACAACTTTGACAACTTTGAATGACTTTCAACTTTTCTCCAATCTTTCTCCTTAGGAAATATACAACCTAGACCTGCAAAGAACACACAAAGGAGAGGGGAAAATGTTGTTGGGTTAGTGGATAGAGGTTTTCCTTGATCAAACCTCATTTTGGAAATCAATCCTTGAAATGAAATCAAATAAGAATGGAGAATTATGAATGAACAAACAACAATGTTACAACTCACCAAACCCTATCAATAAGGTGTTTCAAATATTCTTGAAATGGTTGCAATGGATGTAGATCTTGACTCTAGATTGAATGATGTTGATCTTGAATGAAACACTTTCTTGAATCATAAACCCTACACCACAATGGTTAGCACAATAACAAACATAATGCATGAAATCTTTAACATGATGATTGATGCTTGAAGAATGCTCTAAAATGCTTGAAAATCTACCCTTGAATGCTCTTGAATGCTCTTGTGAAGTCAAGCTTTCTATGAGAATGAACAATTGAATTATTGGGATGAAAACAAGTGAAATAACCTTGTATTTATACTCAATTATGCAAGAATTCTTGAAATTACAACAATACAAGTTGACATCAGATCTAGGAGGATAAAACCCCACTAAAAATTGAATTAATTTTGATTTTGGGCTGCACAGGACTCATTCACCCAAGGTGGTGAATGAGTCCCATCAGGCATAATGTATGGGACCAAAAATCAAAAGTGCTTAGAAATGTGTGAAAACCGGTTCAAGGCCAAAAGATCCAAGTGGGACCCATTCACCCAAGGTGGTGAATGAGTCCTAGATCATTAAATCTAGGCCATGCAAACTAGAAACACTTGAATTATGATTGGCTAATGATTGGTGTCAGGATTATCCTCAAAAAGATACAATAAATGAGGCTTGTTGATGCAAAATAGGGCCAATTAAAGAATAAGAAAGCCCAATTATTAATGACAAGCCTAGAAAAGTGTGAAAGTGTGTTACAACACTTCAAAATAAGGCAAGATTAATGTTAAAAAGAGGTTTATTAGGTGTAATTAATTAATAAGACCTTAGAAAAGTGTGAAAGTGAGTTACAACACTTTAGCAAGGTACCATTTACATTAGTTCACAAGGGCCCAAGACCTAATGTGAATGTGTTAACCACATTACAACACTAAATCAAGGAAATGTTAAGCCTGACTCACAAGGAGGGCCCAAACAAGCCAAGAAAATTAGAAGGGATACTTTTTCTGTGACTTCAACAAATACAATTTCAACCAGTTGTATCTGCATAATTTATTTAGATCCCAATGTAGCAAGGGAAAG
>VDFB02054416.1:0-26108 GCA_007258455.2 Sequoia sempervirens | reverse complement strand
AGAATGGTTTGTTTCTTCACATTGGAAGAGAATTATAAATTTATATTAAAAGAAAATAAAGAGATGTTTTTATGTAAAAGGTTATTAAGAAAAATAGGTATTTCATTACTTATTTTAATATTGGTAAAAATGTGTTTTTGAAAGGGACAAACCATTTTACAATTTATTATAGTTTGAGGCAAAAAAAAAAAGTCTTAGAAAGAATGAAAAAACTAGTGTGGATAAAAACAACGCTAGTATAGCCAAACTATCAATCATAACACAACATCCAAGGATATAACCTAAAAATACTAGATCAAACACTAGTTGATTGCACACCCCTAACCTAGGTATGTGACTAAGAGAGACAAAGGAAGACCTTTTCTTTTTGCTTTTAATAATAGTCCAAGAAATGAATTTGCCCATGTCCTTAGACCTAAGAGAAAGAGGAGGGGAATCCACCTCCAAATGTCCCAACTTGTGCATTGCATTTTGGGGAATAAAACTTGTCCAAATAAATCAACCATGAAGAAATACTAGTAGGAATATTTTAGGTGTTACAATGATTTGAAGCTAAATCAAAAGAAATAGAACTAAACAATGGAACAACTAGATTAGGAATCAAGGAAGACACCCTAATAGGAACCAAACAAGCCAGAGAACTTTTCCAAGCCTATAAGGGGACACATGTTACTAGTGAAAGCCTTCCAACCTAACATGTTAGCCCTTCACATCCATCACTTGCATGCTACCAATGAATGCCATCTAACCCTATGATGTATTTGATGAACCATACTCACAAGTATGATTCTTGTATCTTATAAAGCCAGACTATTGATGTGTTAATTTTTGAGTGGGTCATAGGTATCATTTGTTGTTGATTGGTATAGAAAGAGAAAAAAAATCTATAATTTAGAGGATATTGCAACACTCAACTTATATTTTTTTAGTAGCATTATAAAAGACCTATGTGTGATTTTGTAGAAGCCAACTCATATATCATGTACCCTAATTTGGAATTTGGAGACCTCTTTCAATCTAGTATAAAAAAATAGGATTCTTAATATTTAATTCACCCATGTTTAGCTACTATTATATTGACCATTTAGATAATTTTAACAACTAAAACATAGAACACCATGCATAACTGTGTGGTAAATAATACCAAAAATGAACAACTTCTAATTGTCTTATTAAAAACTATATCTATAGTGAAGCTTTGTGTCGATATAACATTTTATGAATTAGCCTTACCAAGAGTATCTAACAATTCATAAATATTTAGAACTTAGGTCAAACACATGACCCCATGTAATATTCTAGGTGTACTACTCCAAATATGACACCATAAAATATGACCAAAATAATTACTATATAGTTATTCAAAATGATATTTTCAAGTGTATTATCTAAAGAGATCCATGGTCACTTATGTTTTTTTATTAAAATAAGCAGGGAAGGGCTCTAAACATGTATAGAATAGAAACAACAAAGTAGAGAGAAACAAATCAAATAAAAACATAACTTGAATCCAACAACTATGCCCCTGGAGGCTTAACAAGAAAAGTGGATCCATCTTAGAAGAAAATTTCTTCATGCATTATATAACTATCCAAGAAGTGTCATCAACAAAAATTGATTCCTTGAGACAAGAAGGGAGATAAGCCCCCTTAAGGAGATGAGCTAAATGAGAAAAAACATGAGCAGAACAAGGTGGAGGAGAAGAAACAACCTTGTCCAAAATCATAACATCAGGAGCAATAGGAGAAATAACATTTTAAGTATCAAGATTATTATTCTTCTAAGTAGAGGGATGGGGAGATATAGAAGGAAGCTCTAATCCTTACAAATAGCAGAAGGGTCTTTAGGATGCATAGTTAGATAAGAAGGAAGAGTATTTTTCCACCAAGTGGAAGAAGACACCTTATGGGGACCATGAGGGTAGTCATAGGCCATGTTCCTAGCAACAAAACAATGTCTGCAATGAAAAGGGATTCCCTCATAATCCACAAGTTGCGAACAAGACCCTTCATTAATCTATAGGATGACCTCTTCAAGTAAGACTTTTGATAAATCAACCTTCACTAAAATCCTCACATAATACGTGTGGGTAAAATTCACAGAAGAAAGATCCACTATCAAGAACCTACCCAAAGCATTACCAATGGCCTCATAAGCAAAGGAACACCAAAAATGTAAGGGGAGATAAGGCAGTATCACCTAAATAGGAAAAATATCAATGAATTCCTTAAAGGGTTAAAAGATGGAGCCAAAGGCTTAATCAAAAGAGGATGAGAATCCCATTCCCATAAACCATGATCTAAAAAAACCTTCCTATCCTTAGAATAATTAAAAAAGAAACTCTAGAATAAGGGTAAATCTTGATCTTACCTTCCACTAAAAGTGTCCAATATTGTAATATCCAACTATGTAGGTCAGAAAAAGAAGTCCACAATCTAAAAAATATACAAATCAAGTCATTGCTGAAGAAGAATTCAATACAACCATTCCCATCCCGCCCAAGAGAAATAATAGGGGAAGCCTTAGCACAGGGGAGAGGCACTTGTTTATGCAATGTAGCAGAGCCTAAATCCACTTTTTTTTTAATTTTTTAGAACATCAATGAAGAATTCAAGCAACAGGAACTCACCCACCACTGGAGAAGAAAAAATAACCTCAACCCCAATAGAAGTTTCATATCCCATCGTAACCAATCCAACAAGAAGAGATGGAGCAACAACACTAGAAGTGGGGAGGCAAAGCTCAACCACTAGATCACAAAAAAGGGATACAAAAATGTTGGGTGGGAAGAGAAAATTTGAATGGCCGGGAGAGTGGGAGGATCATAAGAAGCTCATTTTGAAAAAAAATCTACCATGATCACTTATGTTGATTCTAGTACAAACCAATAAATAATTTTAAACCAACTCATCTATTATAGGTAATATTACCAAAAAACATTTATTTTAGACCATTCCCATTTAGTAACCATTTTTATAAGAACTTAGTTAAAAAGTTTGTAAGTATTTAGTGATGCTAGACCATTTAATTAGATATATAGCATGTTTATTGAATCATTACATTACACATTTATTGTGTATCCAACATAGACTTCTAACAAAACCACTAGACTCCATTCAATTACCCTTTCTACAATAATTTCCTAAAAATTTCACATGTAGTGATGATAGGTCATTTAATAAAATATATGTTAAGTATTTGGTGAGTTACTGTGTTACATAATTATTGGATATCCATCATAGAATTCTCAAAAAACCACTATACTCCAAAATCCTCAACGCGTAGAACAATCTAGCACAAGGTCACTATGATTAATATGTTTAATTTGACCTTGTAGTATCAAAAATTGTCACCCTTGACAACTACACACTAGGTTTTTCTATCCCCTATGTTCTTGGACCTGATTATGTATTTAATTTCCCATTTTATAAACACCTTGGAAAATCAAACATGGGAAATCAAATTATGCATTTAATATTTTTCCCCTAACACTTTTAGATCTCGAAGAGGTTAGATCTAGTCTACGGTGCACTATGTCATAGATCACATAATTTTTCTCCAAATTTAAATATATCAGTGTAGGTAATTTATTATTTGAATTTTCAATTTAAACTGTTGGCTATCATCATTTTATTTTCAAAAAATTAGAAGAATTGAATATAAGTACTAGTCATTTTATCATTTGAAACTCTAAGAAATTGAAACATAAAAAAATAGGTAGGGTTCAAAACATATGGTTTTATACTAAATTTGGAATATTTCACCAAACTTACTATAAATAGAAATGGTAAATGGGGTGTAATGAACCTACCTATTTTCTATTTCATTCAAGAAATGAGATCCTCCAAGATAGAATTAACTTTCAACCCTTAGGCGAGTCAATTATATGGAAGATTTAGCAATTTCCTTTACGTGTGTGTGGACGGGGGGTAAAGTTCAAACAACACTTTTGGGAGATGAAAATAAAATAGAAAATGACCTCAAATCTATAACCTAAGACCTAATTCATGTAGATGAATCATAGCTCTAATAGAAATAGTCAACTTTGTGCAAATTGGATGAGTGGAGGACACTTAAAACTTACCCCTCAAAAAATGGTTGCAGAGTGTCTAGGACTCCCCTATCCAAAAATGGTGAATGGGTCCTGAGAAAAATTTTTGAACTGAATTTTTAGGAGCCTCTAAAGACATATATGAGATACAATTTCTCACTGGTTTCATGCGAAAATGACATAAAATAAGCTCAGGATGTGAGTTTTCATGATCATGACAACTTCTCTTGCAACTTTGACAAATTTTGCAACTTTTAAACTTTAGAGATCTCAAATTTTCAAGTTTCCTTCAACCTAAAATATGCAACAAAAACACAAGAGGGGAAAATTTGTTTGTTTTTGGTGAATGGGGGTTTGCCTTGGTCAAACTCCATTTTGGTACAATTAAACCTTGAAATAAAACAATGAAACTATGAAAAGAATGATGAATGAATAATACAATGTTTCAAAATTTCAACAAACCCTTGAATAAACCTTGCAAAGACTGAAATATTGAATGAGATGGCTTCAATGGATGTGGATCTTGATGCTTGAATCTTGATTTGAATCTTTGAATTGAATTCTTGGATTAGATCTTGAAACCTACATCACAATGTTAGCTCCAAAAACATGCATGAATGAACATAACTTTGACATGATGCTTGAGATCTTGAATGTTGCAATAAATACTTGATAAATCTGCTCTTGAATGCCCTTGACAATAATATTTTCTCTTGTGAAATTTATCTCAAAAATATAATGTTGATTTGATAAAATAACCTTGTATTTATAGACATTTATCCTCAATTTCCTTAAAATTAAACATTACAAGTTGACATTTGAAATTTGAATTTAGGATGATAAAAATGTTGCCAAAACATGTTTTAAAAATGGGTTCCAAGGCCTAGGGAGTACCCATTTTCCCATGGGCGAATGGATCCTAGGTCCCTATTCCTAAAACACACATTGCTCAAGGTGTTTAATTAAGTGTTGGCATTAATTGTTGTCGGTTTCCCATTCAGAAAATGTAATTTATTGGGAGCTTGTAGATGTAAAATAGGACTTATTAAGGCATAATTAAGTCCATTAAAATTAAGAGGGTCCAAACAAAGTGTGAAAATGTAAAGGAGTACATTTTTCAACACTATATTAAGGCATTATTAAGTCCATTTTAATTGAGGGGCCCAAACAAAGTGTAAAAATGTAAAGTACATTTTTCTACACTACAACAACTAATAAGCATATCGAGTGAATTAAATTGAGAAAATTAGGTGTACTAAAATTATTCAGGAGCAATCAAGAGCAAACTTATGAAGATTATTATAGCATTTCATCATTGAAGCATCATGTCATGTGCTGTGTACAAGTTTTGTTCATGTTTGCATGCATTTTATTTATGAGCACTAAGAATTGTAGGAATTCAAATCAATTCAAGTCAAGCAATAATGGATCCTTGAAGGTGATGAGAGTGAATTCACTCTATCAAGGTGATCAAATCTAAGTGATGAGTTGCAAAAAATTTTCAATTCATTTTTTTTTAATAAAAGGCTAGAGGCCTAAACTATTTATAATAATCTCAAAGCTAGAATACATGATTACAAGTTTAGATCATTTGTGCCAGGGAAGAATGTTTATCCCACTGGACTAGAAATTTAGCTTGAAAATCAAAACAAAACTAGTTACAGTCATGGCCCATCAAGGGAAAAATCAAAGAAAAATCTATAAGCTACCCCCTGCAACCCAACATATAAACTGAAGCAACCGCTCAAAATTCATGATTCTCAACAGCCAGCCAAAGTTAACATTGTCTTTAGAAATTCTAAACAAAACCACCCATCCATCTAGAAGTAACTATAAAAACTTGATATTAAATAAAAAACCTTTTATGATAAAACATTATTCGCTTATAGTCAAAGAAATCAATTTTCGACCTTGCAGAGACAATTGAACTAAACATTAACAATTTCCTATATATAATTGATAATCTTTTTGACCCATTCAAAGTATTGGAATGACTTAACATGCAACATTTTCATTAGGAAACTTACTGTCACCTTCACCCATTCTCTATGCTCACCCAACACCTCACCTTTGATATCTACTGTGAAGGGAAATAAGGTTACTTCCTCATTTGGCATGAGAATACGCTACAAGTCACGAGGCTTGGGAATACTAAGACTGAAGGAGTCAAAATCCATCACCACTTTCAACCCACCTAAAATCTTAGGTATGAAAATATCGTGAGCCATTTCCACCACCTCTACTTTTGGAATGTGCAGGTCTAGTAGTGTCACCATGAATCGTAAGGGAATATCTGAATCAACCCCATACCACTCATCTGAAACAAATAATTCTTGATCAAGGATGAGTTTATTCACTCCAATCAACATAAAATTTGGTTTTACCATGATTTAATTTAATCGAAGCTCCAATATTATGCCTTGGAAGGCCATCTATTTGTGAGTATTCACTAGGTTGATGGGAGTATCCATATCTCCTCATAGAAATGCAAAAGTCCCTTGAAGAAGGTATACACGTTATGGATTTTAGACTGCTTTAAAAATTAGGATGCAATAATTACTAATAATACTCTTACATGAAAAGGCATCCCATAGAGTGTACCAATAAATGCTATTAAAAAAATGACCGCACACATATCTAGGTAGTGATGATGGGTTTTAGCCTTCACATGCGCTTAGGTTCAGTCTTGAAAGAAAAATCACAAAATTAAATGTTGGCATGAGCTTATAATGCTAGTGATTGTGGTTAGTTTCCTTGATTTTTGACAAGAATCTTTGTGCTAGATTAAATGTTGGTGTGGTACGAATGGAAAATTGCCACCTTTGGTCAACAAAGTGTCAAAATAGTATTCCCTCAAATTAGAAGGCTTCCTGGCACTTGGGGTGATGTTCCAAACTTAGCTTTTACTATGTGTGAAATTGGCTATAGTCTCCAATGTTCTATCCAGAGGTGACAACAAGCCAATGGCACTTTGTTTAGCTTTCCTTTGCCATGGAACTTCTTAAGATTGTGCCCAAGTGACATGTGGTGCTGGTAGGCAATAGGTTCCTATTAGGAGCTTTTAGATCCGCTCTTGTGGGCTTGCAAGTAATAAGGCAACCAATCATGCACCTTTGTGCAAACTACAAGCTAAAAATTCTACTTAGCTTGCACCCATATGACATGTGGCATTGCCAGGTGTTAGAACTAGTATGTTTTCCTTTTGGAACTTCCCTTAGAAGAATACATCACAACAATCATAGTGGCATAATCTTTCAGGAAAACTCTTGGGGTCACACAACAAAAATACTTGTGATAATAACATGCAAGCGATTGAAACAACCACTCACGCACCTCTTATAAAATTTCAAGCTCAAAATGTTCCTAAGCTTGCACCCATATGACATGTGGTATTGTCAGGTGTCAGGATCAATAAATTTTTTTTTTAGTACCTCCCTTGGAGGAGAATAGAGTGAATAGTCATTGTAAAGTTAGGCCAACATAAAACCTTAGTAAACCCAATCTAGGTTACAAATAAAATGACTTCTTCTTGGCACTTCCAACATCAATTTTAAGGTTATGCTTCAAGACCTCCCGTAGAGGATTACTCCTCAAAAATGGGTCAATGTTGCACCTTCCATACCCTTTGAGCTCCAAATATTCAGAACTTGTGTGCAAGAGCCATGTGGCACTAGTGGGAATTGGGCTCAAAGTATATGGACTTCAGGACCTTCTTTATGGGAGGGAAACATATTGTGGTTCTTGAAGAGGTTAGAGCAGCCATCCCTCGGGCCATACAAAACAAATTTTGTTAGGAACTGGCTTTCATCAAGTTTAACATTAGGCTTTTCAATCCACTCTTGAATAAGAGGTACACAGAGAGCAACAAATCCTTGCAAAGGCTTGTGCTCTTCTTCCGTACTGATCTGAGACCCTTCCAAACAACTACCACACCAACGAGGTATGAAACACAAATGATCCATCATTAACCATGTAGCTAACTTGAGACCCATAAGTGTCACACCTTTGACTTTCTTTGTGAATGATTCATGCAAAATCCTCCAAGATGAGAAAATTAGATGTATCAATTTAGAGGGTTTCTATCTCCATTTTGCAAGTGTGGTTTGTTAGGGTTTCTATTGTAGAATTTTCTTCCCTATAGAAATGTGTAATTGTTACTGAAGTGAAACCCTCAAGGAGCTCCCAAACTGGTTTCAATATGTAAGAAATGACCCAGTTGTTTGCTTTTTGGTTCCTTCAAGCATAAATAATGCTTAAAGAATCTCCTTCAGTGTGAATATTTTTGAGTTGCATGTTGTGTGATATATTTACCTCTACTAAGAGGCCATGGGGTATGTGCAGGATCATGATGGGCCAAAAAGTGGCGATATGATGGGTATGTGGCTGACGACTTTTTTTTACCCAAAATTGATGAAACGAAAAGGGATTTTAAAGGAGATTCTCAACTTTCGACCAATATAAATTATGCTTTACTTTGAATTTAATAAATAATTATTATTCATTTTCTATTTGAATTATGACTAAAGACCTGATTGATAGGTTGATTGAAAAACATCTATAGCTTTCAAGCGGTATCACATTTTTTGAATCAAACATGTGTCACATTCTATGCTTCACATACTATAGGATTAAAAAAGAAAAATTGAATTTCATGAAGTTTTGACCAAAGTTAGGTCAAACATACTACATTTTTATATTTTTTTTAAAATTTGTAATAAAAAATCATAATTAATAATTTACTTGGAAAAAATTACAAAAATGCATCAAATTGGGACATGAGGTCCTCTACTTATATCTAAAATCCTATAAAAAAATATTATCATTTTATTGTGGTTATGGTGGTCAGTTATACACGCGACTTTTTTCCCTCAAATTTAAGTACCTCTGCATTGAAATTTCAAATTTCAATAAATAGATTTAAAAAAACCTAGTATTTTAGAAACTACATTCAATTTGCTATAGATTCTATTCTTACATATTTTTGAAATAATATAGATAACTTATTCAAATTTTTATGTCAAGTTGCCTAACTTTGTTTTTTTTTGAATTTTTCGCCACTTAAGGGCTTTTTTTTTCCATGATGATCTTGCACATACCCCATGTGCCTTTGCTACATTATTAGTGTCCATAGATAGAATCAAAGACAAACCATTTAATAACTCCACTTTGTCATTGAAAATTACACAACCTAACCTAGATAATTCTAGATTACCTTTAAACACACCATCAAAATTTAATTTCATGACATTTGGAGGTAGGGTTCACCATTTTATTATACTTTTGCCAACTTTTTGGGAATTATAGTGTGCCCCTTGGTTTGGAACCTTCAAAAGAGACTAATTATTTAACATTTCATTATACTAGTATGAAAATGAGTTACTTGGTTTTAGTTTTTCATTTTAAATCTTCCATTACTATAGGTCAGTGGATATAATCCTTTCCAGGTTATTGAAGATTTTTTTGAAATCTAAAAAAAACTATTTTTAAAAACCCTTTTGTTTCATTTAAACCATATGTTCCACACTAGTTAGTAAGACTGGGCTTAGCACCAATAGAGCTTCAAAGAGAGAACCTTTACAGAGTAACAACCAACTTTGAAATAGTTCCAAAATGGTGTTTTTCAAGGGGGAAAGCCAATGAAGTTTGATTTGGATCCAATTCCAACATGTTTGAGAAAAACTACAATGATAAAAAAGATGATCCACTGCTTCCTAATGGATGCAACGTAGAATATAGTTGAATGGTTGGGAAATACCATCTTGAAAAGCCTACAAATGGTTAGGATATGGTTATGAAGAGCTAACCAAGAAAAAGTGCTTGGTTTAGGGAGAATTGAGGTGTGCCAACAAAGTTTATATGGCCACATACCTAGTTGAAATCTATCCTCAAAAGTAAAATATTTGTATCCTTGTTTGAAATTATATTATCTTGTTTTGGATGGGACTCAAATAATGTTATCCTCGAAATCTGAAATTATTTAACAATTATTGTGTCCAATATTGATTGCAGCTTATATTTTTGTTGTTGGGGGAATGAGAGATTGTGAAAAAATTTCTATGATATAATGTTGGCTTTGAAATTTGTATTGTCTCTTACTACATAATTATTGAACTTGGATCTCCAAACTACTTTAAGAAAATCCTACATTCCTCCTATAGACCATAAACTATAGTTAATAGAGGGTTACCATCCCAAGAATCTTCCCAAAAATTTACCATTTCACCATTGTTGACAGTCCATGATAAGAAAGGTGAGAGTACGTCTCAACATGTGACAATGAAATTCCACATTTTTGAGCCTTCCCATGGATTTTCTAAAGTGAATATTGTTTTCAAATCCGATGAATCAAGGTACTTGGATCTCATGATTCGGCTCCATTTTGAAGAAGGGTTTGTATAGAGTTTCTACGTTAACTTCACACCAAAGGCTAGATTTCTCAATTCCAGATTTTGAATGCCAACACCTCCAAAGAATTTATCTTGGCACATTTTCTCCTAGAAAACCAAAGGTATTTTCCTATGATTGTCCAAATTATCTCTCCACAAAAATTTCCTAGTTGCTTTGACAATTTCTCATGAATCCCTCTTGGTATTTTGAGTACTAATGGGAAGTGGTTTGGAATGGTAGACAACACTAATCTTATCATAGTAAATCTCCTTGCTAGTGATAATCATCTACCCTTCTAGCATGCTACTCTACTTTATATAGTCATAAAGATCTTGTGCCAAAATGAGGCTTTTTGATCCTTACAAAGAAAGGAATGCCTAGATAGCTGTAGGGTAGTTTATTCTACTTGAATTCAAAGATATAGAGGATAAGGTCCATTACCAAAGTTATAGTATTCTAAAAAATATTTTTGATTTCCCTGAATTAATCATTTTTCCTAAAATTAGACAATAGTTATCTAGCACATACTTTATGTTTTTGTCTTCACAAGCTGAAGGATGACCGAATAGTAATGTATCATTTGCAAATAAGGAATGAGTAAAAGAGATGTCTGATCTTGGTATTTTTATACCATCCCATTTACTTGATGCATGGAAGGCTACAATTTTTCAGCTCAACGCTTCCACCATCAAGATGAAGAGGAAAGGGGAAAGAGGGTCTCCTTCCCTAACTCCTGAGAGGCAGAGAAAAAGCCAATTAGAGAGCCATTTATGAGAACTAATAATTTAGTAGATTTGAGATAGGAAAGAATCCATTTGCACCATTTAAAAAAAAACCTAGCCTTGCCAAAAACTTTGCTAAAAAATCCCATTTTACTTTGTCATAGGTCTTCATCATGTCTAATTTTATGACCATAGCTAGGTTTTTTTCTTGATGATTTGAGTGCAAAATTTCATGAACTAGTATTACCCCTTTGGTTTTCTCTTGGAAACCAAGACAAAACCACCTTGTTCCTCGATGATTATCCCTAGAATGAGTTTGGAAATCCTTAGGGTGATAGCTTTGGAAAAAAATGTAAATGGCATTGTAGAGGGAAATAAGTAGATAAACTCTGCAAATGAGGAGATAGTTTTAACTTTGGGTATAAGAGAAATATAAGTGTTGTTGAGATCTTTTAACATTGTGTCATTTCTACAAGATTATTCTAAATCCAACTAGATATCTCTTCCCACAAAATCTCAACATTTCTGATAGAATAGTGCAATCAAACTGTCTGACCCAGGAGATTTGTCTAGGGAATGTACAAAGACTATAGTTTTGACCTCTTCCAAGGTAAATGGAGCTAGTAGAAACTTTTCATTTGGGCTAAGTGATTTTGGAATGAAATTTAAAAACTCTTGTTCTTTTCCAACCACATCTAGGTCCTGATTCATTAGTTTGGTAAGAAAGTTAGAAAATAAAATAACAACCTCATTTTGAATATACTTCTCATCTTTTCAAAGTTAATTAGATGTAGAATTTATAGAAAAAATTGTGTTAGCATTACATTTGACCTTGGCTGAATTGTGAAAAAACTTGGTGTTCCTATCCCCCTCTTTAAACCAAGTTTCTCTTGACTTTTGTTTCCAATATATTTCCTCTCTAGCAAGAACTTCTTTGGGTTATTTATAAAGCTAGTTGTGTTCATTGAGCACTTGAATTTGTTTAATAAGAAGATTTTTTGTTCAAAAATATTTTTGAAATGAAGATGATTCCATTGTTTGATCTTCCCTTTTATGTATTACTTCTTTTTTGCTAATTGGTAAAGTCTAGAGCCTACTATGAATGGTGCATTCTCCCACCATTGTTTGATTTAAATTATAAATTTTTCATCCCTAAACCATATGTGTTCAAATTTAAAAGGCGACAAATTTATTTGGTACAAAATACCAAACAATATCTAGTTGGATTAGATAATGATTTGATCCCAAGAATGAGAGGATGGAAGAGGCATGTTTAAAATAATTTTTGGTCCAAATTATGGAGAGGAGAAATTTATATAACCTCTCAGTAATAAGACAAACATGTTTCCTTCTATTTTCCTAATTAAATTTACCATTAGATGGTAAAAATCATTCAATGCATTCAATCTAAGATGAAATTGGAAAAGTCTTCCATTCCTTTTGGCGGGGGGTGATACCTCCATTTTTCTCTTTCGAGGTGTTATTATTAAAATTCCCTCCTAAGATAATCAATTCCTCCCTTAACAAAAAGAGAATTGTTGTCAAAGATTCCCATACTTATTTCTTTCCAATAGCTAATGTAGGACCATAAACATTGAATATCCAAAATATGTGCTAAAAGCATTGAATCTTGATGAGAAATCACCATTGTTGGGCAACAATAAACTCTTCCTTGGCCTTACATAGATCACATAAGACTACCAATCCTCCTGACGGCCCTACTACAAGGGTATACAACACTTTCTATTTGGTCCATTTAGTTAGGATTTCTTTGGTTTATCCATCATAAATTTAGTTTCTTGTAGTAAAAACATATTGGCAGCACTTGAATATGTGACGACGAAAAAAGTATGCCTCTTCCTTGCTTGATTTGGGAATAATTAATGATGAATTGGACTTGATATTCCTTGATCTTGTGTTGTGATGAGTTTTACACATCCACATTAGGTTTTGGGCCCTTCTAAGCTAAATAAGCTTAACTTTTCCCTAATTTAATGTTGTAAAGTGTATTTATTGACACCTTCACATTAAATTTAGGAGACCTGTAAATTAAGTGGGCCTTTAAATCTACTTTTGTAATGTGTTCTACACATTGACATTGGATTTAGGGCCCTTTTTAGCTAAATAGACCCATTTTTTCCTTAATTTAGTGTTGTAAAGTGTATTTATTTACACTCACATTGAATTTTGGGCCCTATTACATTTATGACCTTTATATCATCATTAATAGGCCGCTAAGACCTTATATTATGCATCCTAAGACATTTCAATCAAAAACCCGACAATATCAATATATAAACTTAATTTACACACTCCTTGACACTTTAGCATTCAAAATAGGCCCTGTGGGACCCATTCACCACTTTGGGTGAATGAGTCCCATTTGGCCTATTTTCAAGGTTTTGAGTGGGAAAAATTGGGTTTTAAGTTCAAATTTTATGTATGTTGGCCTTTGGGATCTAATACATGGGATATTAGATGGATTTCCTATATAAATGAGCTTTCAAATCACTATTTTACATAAGCCTACATGATATCAAGTCAAGCACTCAAGAGATAAGCATTCCAAGACTTCACAAGATCATCAAGATAGCATTTAAGATCATTTTTAAGGAATTTAAGGGAAGATTCTTCATCAATTGTTGCAGAAATTCAAGATCCATCATCATGTTAATGATATCAAGCATCAAGCATCTTATTGAGCTAGTGTTGTTATGTAGCATTGAAGATCCAAGATCAAGCATTGTTCTACACCTATTGTCAAGATCAAAATCTACATCCTTCATGGCCATTTCATGTTGAGTTGCAAATTTGCAATACATCATTTACAAGACATCATTCAAGGTATTAGTGTCCATGATTCATGTTTCATGCATTCATTTCATTGTCTCATCATTTGGTTTGATTACCTACAAGGAGTTTGACCAAGGAAAACCCCTTTTCACTAACAATCAACAAGTTTTTCTCCTCTTTACATGTGTGATTGCAGATCTAGGTGTCTTGGAGCATGAAGGATCATTGAAGATTAGGTTACAAGCTTGGAGAAAGTTGTTGGAATCGTATCCTTATTGGAAAGGTTGTAATATTCACTAAAAGGGTCACTTGTAGCCCTAAAATTAGAGTTTCAGATCTAAAGACAAAGTGGGATAGAAAAACCAGACATTGGAGACCAGATTCAGACTTGGAAATTGCAAAAAATCCTAACTAGAATCATTCCCCCAGATTGGTGAATGATCCCAATTTAGATCGTTGGAGAATTTTTTGCCAGTTTCGGTCTTTTTCTATAAACTTGTTCTATGCATAAACCACGATCTATAAATTTGATTCTTGACTGCGAATGAGTCCCGATGAGCCAAAATTTTTAGGTTATTCAACTGGGCCCCATTTGTCTAAGATTTCCATGTGCTCCTTTGTACTTTCGATTTGTTCTGTTCTGCATCTGTAGTTCATTTGGTAGAGTTTCTTTGCATTTTCATACATTTTTTTCAAGCCATGGCTTTATGGTGAACCTATCATTGGCTTACAATCAACCCTAGGTGTACAACTGCTGAATGATATCATTCTCTTTGCATTGAGATATTTAGGGAACTATTGTAGATTGGAATATTTGGGAAGTTGGTGTGCTCTATGTCCTAAACCATGTAAGTAAGCATCTCTCCCAATACTGATGGTTTCATTTTGGTAGGAACCTGCGGCACAGAACTACCTTCCAGTAGCTTGATTTAGGTGCAATCATCATCCCTCGTTGCATTAACATTTCATTGCATTAGTGAAAGTGCATATAGGTTGCATTTTTGCATCTCAAATCATCTCAAATCATCTAAAAATTGCATTTGTAGTTAGGATACACATCATACAATATAAAAATCATCAAAATCAATTGAATTTTTTTGAAATTTTTGAAAAGAAACCCAACTGGGACTCATTCGCCCCTCTAGGCGAATCAGTCCCAGTGTACATCTAAAATTTCCTTTTACAACATTTAAAACCTTGTTTTTGCACTTCTGTTTGTTGCCATTGGTTATCTATTTTAGTGGGTTTATTTTTTGTTACATGCATTTCACTAAATCTAGCTTAAATTGGTCCATTTCAAGCATTACTCAATTCCATATTTGCATTTACAATATTTCAACTTTTAGGTTGTTGCATAGTGTAATCAACAAATTAACTTGTTTCAAATCTGAAAATTGCATTTTAAAATTTCACTTTAGGTCATTGCATTGCACTTTATTTACTTTTCCATAATAGCATGTTTTCTTTCAAGAGATGTGGCTTTGATATGGTTAAAAATAGATTGCATAAGGACAACATCCCCTCTTATGAGTTCAATTTAGAGTACAACAATGAGGTCATTACAAAACATGTTAGTCATCATTCTACTATCTTTCATAGTTATGAGAACATTTTAGAGAAAGTGGATCAAACCATTGACACAATCCTTAATATTCCATTGCCTATTGGTGAGGATGGTATGATACAAGAGGATGCAAGCATAAACAATCATAACAATCATATTCTCATGATACCTCTCCTATTAGTGATGAAGGTATCTTGGTGATATAAGGTACAAACATTGAGAGTCTTGATTGTCCCTCTCCTCATCCTCCTTTGGAAGATATTAGAAAATAATAATATGAGATCATAGAAACATTTCTAAACATTACCTTACCTAGTATCCATTCATCCCTTGCTTGTGAGAATGTTTTAGCAAAAGAGGATATGATATCATAGATAGTCATGAAAATAAAAATTGTCCTTCTCCTAATATCCATCTTCAATGCAAAGAGGATAAGTTGACTAGTGTTAGAATATGCACCTATTGAGAGTCATGAGAATCTTGTTCCTCCCTTCCCTAATGCTCCTACCATTTGGAAAGACCTATTTGGTAAGCATGAAAATCATAGTTGTCCTTATCTTGATGCCTCCCCTACTTGTGATGAAGCTACTTTACAAAATCTAACCATGGAATGTGATGAACATCTTATAAGCTCTCCTACAAGGGTAGATGGTATGGCACAAGAGAATGAGACCTTAGAGAAAAAGGATGAAGTCACGAATGATCAAATTGAGCCTTCTCTTAATATCCCCACTATTGATAAACAATAAAATCCAACCATTGATAACTCACTTTCTTGCGATGAAGTCCTTTTAGAAGAACCAACCTTTGAATGTCATGAACATCTAGCTTGTAGTTCTCCTAAAAAATCTCCTCCTAGGGAAGATATCATGATGCAAGAAAAGGATAACATTGACAATAGTGACATAATGCCCTTAGAAGAATATGATGAAGTAGCATTAGACTCTCCTTCACTAAGGGACGTTAATATTATTCAGCCTCAACTCATCCTTTACCCACCTTCACACAAAATGAAAACTCAAAACAAACCCGAACTTATCCTTTACCCACCTAAGAATAATGTTTGGCAGCAGTTGAGTCATAATATTGCTGTTCATACATATAACACTAGAAACAATCTGCAACAAAAACAAACACCTTCAACAACCTTACCTTTGCCTAATCTCATTTTTCCTAGTGCTCCTTATTTTTCCTCACATAGTGGGAAGGAGTATGACCTTATTGAATAACTTAAGAATACTCTTGCAAAAACATCCCTATGGGACCTAATTCAAAATTCACCTAATTATCACACTATGCTTCAAACCACCTTGCAACAAGTTACTATCCCTTCTAATGCGCAATTGAATGACATAACAACCATGATTCAAGGAATAAACACTGACATTTTTTTCCACCAAAGCAAGCTCCCTTCTTGGGAAGTGCAAAAATAAAATGATGCTTTCATGATAATAGCTAAATACAATAGAACAAGACTAAAGAGAACCCTTATCGACAACGGCTCTGCTCTTAATGTGTGTAGTATAAACCTTTTGGATAGGCATGGTGTGGATAAATTGAAAATTCAACCTTATTATTTATCTATTTGAGGGTTTGACAATGTATGAAAAAAACCTCTAGGAGTTACTAAATTACCTATTACAGTTGGAAAGGCCACATTACAAACCCTGATTCATGTTATGCCTCATGATCTTTCAAACAATTTCCTTTTAGGAAGACCATGGATTCATAAGATGCATGTGGTGCCTTCTACCCTTCATCGTATCATGAAATATGTCTATAAAAACAAAGTATATACAATCAAAGCCAAACCTAAACCAAACAATTGCTTGAACATTGACAAAAATAAGGAAAAGAATTTGGAAACATTGACACCAACTATACAAGTGGAACCCGTGCAACATAAAGACAAAGAAAAAAATACTGAGGAAGTCATGAAGCTATTATGATGATTGGGTTCTATAGATTTCAAATTTTATGTATGTCAGCCTTTGGGATCTAATACATGGGATATTATATGGATTTCCTATATAAATGAGCTTTCAAATCACTATTTTACATAAGCCTACATGATATCAAGTCAAGCACTCAAGAGCTAACATTCCAAGACTTCACAAGATCATCAAGATATCATTCAAGATCATTTTTAAGGCATTCAAGGGTAGATTCTTCATCAATTATTGTAGAAATTCAAGATCCATCATCATGTCAAGGATATAAAGCATCAAGCATGTTATTGAGCTAGTGTTGTGATGTAGCATTGAAAATCCAATATCAAGCACTATTCTACACCTAAATTGTCAAGATCAAAATCTACATCCTTAGTGGTCATTTTATGTTGAGCTGCAGATTTGCAAGACATCATTTACAATACATCATTGAAGGTATTAGTGTCCATGATTCATGTTCCTAGTTTCATGTTTCATGCATTCATTTCATTGTCTCATCATTTGGTTTAATTACCTACAAGGGGTTTGACCAAGGAAAACCCCTATTCACTAATAATTAACAAGTTTTTATCCTCTTTACATGTGTGATTGTAGATCTAGGTGTCTTGGACCATGAAGGATGATTGAAGATTAGGTTACAAGCTTGGAGAAAGTTGTTGGAATTTCCTCCTTATTGGAAAGGTTGTAATCTTCACTAAAAGGGTTGCTTATAGCCCCAAAATCAGAGTTTCAGATCCAAAGACAAACTGGAACAAAAAGAGCATACATTGGAGGCCAAATTCAGACTTGGAAATTCAAGAAAACCCTAACTGGACTCATTCATCTAGATTGGTGAATGAGTCCTAGTTTAGGTCAATTTTGAGATTTTTGCAGTTTCAGGTATGCTTTTTCCAAAAACCTATTCCTATGTAGAAACCCTGATCTAGGACTAATTCATCTAGATTGGTGAATAAGTCCTAGTAGGACAAAATTTTAGGTTAATCAACATTTCAGGCCTCCATTCAAGCTCTCTCAAATTTCTAGGTACTCCTTTGTACTTTTCCAGTTTGTTGTTTTAATTTATTTGCATCTATAGTTCATTTAGTAAAGTTTCTTGCATCATTGAGTTCAATCATTAGATCTTGCATTTCATACATTTTCCCAAGCCCTAGCTTGATGGTGAACCCATCATTAGCTTACAATTATCCCCTAAAACAACCCTATTCAAAGATCTCGTTCTCTTTTGCATTGAGATCTCTAAGGTTATTCTTGAGTGGAATAATTGGAAAGTGGGTGTGCTCTATGTCTTAAGCCATATGATATCATCTCTCTCCCAACCCATTTTTCAGTCGTTCCAAAATCAATCTTGCACTTAATCAAGAAACTTTTGTTACGGGAATTTAAACCCCTAACATTCCATGAAAGGACTTCCATTGGTATCAAGGAGAGTGATAAGCCATCCTCAGTCTCACATTCATATTTTTTCTAGGGTAGGCTGCAAACTCATTGTTATGTCTTCTTGTATTTTCCTTGTCTTATAATATTTTCCTTTCTTTATATTTCTTTTAGGAGACAAGGTAGAAACCTAAAATTGTGTATGAGAGATTGAAAGTGACTAAGAGTAATCAAAATCATTCAGATCCTCCTCATTGATTTCATCAATGATTTTTCCACCTACTTCTACTACGATCTATTTTTCCATTGTTGACAAAGACCTTGAGGAGGGAACTTGAGAGCTTAGAGGAATACATTTTATGATATCTCATTTTTTATTTTCTATAGGAAAAACTATTTTCATGTCATTCTGAAGGATAGGAGGAGTATTTAGTTTCATAGCCTTAATATAAGTGTTTTGGGAGAGAACTCCTCCAAAGTGCTTAACTGAGTCTTCAGTCAACATATCTAGGACTAATAAAGAAACATCCAAAGATGTTGTTTCCTCTACCCCTAATTTTGAGATCATATTATTAGAGAAATAAATTTGAAGGAGAAAAAGGCTTTCCCATTTGGACATCCAAAAAATCCGTATCTCCCATCATGATTGTTTGAGAACTTTCCTCTGAAGTTTTAATACTATTTGATGTTGCCTCTTTAACCATTGAAGCAATTTTTGGAAACATGATAAAATCATCCTCATAAAGGATTATTTTATCCACTAGAATGTTTTCCTGATCCTTGGAGATTTCCCAATATTGTGTAGCTAGATATGAACATTTTGTACTCAATTGAGTCTTTAGATGGTAGGAATCGCCTTTTGTTTTTGGCCCTTTAATAAAAAATTCTTGTTGTTAGGTCCCACTCCTAGAGAAAATTTGAAAAGCCTATGACAGAGGCTTAGTGGTTTCTAGTAAAACATATAATTTGATTGGAGCTTTGCTATTATTAAAAGAGGGTTGATCCATCTTCATGAAGATGCCCATTTGATTGCCCAAAATTTCTACTATTTGAAGATCTCTATACTCAAGTGGTAGAGCTGGAAGTCGCACCCAAAACACCAAAAAAATTATCACTATAGTTAAAGGGTTAAATTTTGGGATCTGGGGCTGAATATATAGTCTCACATTTTGTAAAAACCACATCTTGACTTTGAAGACTGCATCCCTTGTTTGCTTCAAGGAAAAATAGCAATAAAAAATCCTTTTCCTTTATCTATGTAGTGAACTTCATTGGCTCCCACCCAATGGTCCTCAACCCATTTAGTAAAAAAAATTAGTAGGGTTAAGATTCCAAAACTTACCAATGATATCTTTTTCATGGAGCACCTTGATTTGGAAGTTGAGGTGTTCTTCCAAGAATGTCACCTAGATGATGCTTCTTGGACTTTTGTGGCTCTTTTGGGAACTTGTGCATTGCTTAGTTAATAGGTTTGCATCCTTTTGTTGTAGTTAAAGTATTAGATTCATGTATTTTTGTTAAAATTTGGGACTTGGGTTCTCCTTATTATGCTTCTTGATGAGTTTCCTAGTGGGTTTTTGAAATAGTGATTTCCTTGGTAGATTAGGAAGGTTAAAGGGGACACCAGATGGAATTGGTGTTGGGATGGATATATTGTTAGGAAAGGCTACAGGACCCTTCTCACCTTCCAATTCCCTTGAGAGAGTGTTTGTGGGCCCTCAAATTTTAAATTAACCTAATTGTTGATAGTATAATAGAGGCTTTTGCCAACCTACAAAAACCTTCACATTGTTCCATGTCCTTGGAGAAGGGATTAAATAACCCATGGACTTGAACTATCTTGGTTTTTGATGATGTTTTGACCAATATGTAGTCTTCTACCAAGCTCTACTATTTAGAAACCCTCACCATGGTTCCTTTATGAAACTTAATTTCAAAAAAACTCTTCCTAGCCCGACATTTCAAGCTCAAAGCTCCATCAAGAGTTTGAAGT
The DNA here is from genome assembly GCA_007258455.2 of Sequoia sempervirens. NCBI lineage: Eukaryota > Viridiplantae > Streptophyta > Pinopsida > Cupressales > Cupressaceae > Sequoia > Sequoia sempervirens. The sequence continues at coordinate 5,275 of VDFB02054416.1, read as the reverse complement.
ATTTAATTGTTGTTGGTCTACACTTCCATAATTCATAAGGTGTCTTCTTATTATTGAATCTAACTTTCCCTTTGTTCATAATACAATTTCCATTTCAAATTACTTGTTTATCATTAGCCTCTATCCAACCAAGGATAAGCTCTCTTTTATATCATAATTTTCTGTTGTGCATGTAAAAATACCAACACTGAATTTGACTTAGGTAATCCCCTATATGGCACAACCATTCCCCTCTTTCCATGTGTCAATATTATAGATCAGAGGTAAATTGGAGGAAGATTTAAGGCTCTTTGTTCATCCATGCATTCAAACCCTATAATTTTTCAAGCTGTGCATAAATTGGATTTTCTCATCAATAGATGAAGTTTTGATTGTTTATGCAGAAGGATAGAAGCTAAAAACTAGTAACCTCAGGCCTATACATTCATATTTGGTAAACAAGGAGGAAAATCCAGACTAAACTACACCCTAGATTGGCTAACTCAAGCTCAAATTCATACACTAGGTTCCTCTAAGTCTACCTTCTACATTTATGTATTGATTTTTTGTCTTGTTCTATTAGATTTCTTAGAATTCATAACATAATAGTACATTTTCATAGTTTATGTATAGAAAAAAGAGGGAAAGTGTATTGTTATTTTCAACAACCTAAAAAGATTTCAATTTTTAAAATTTTCAAGTTAGGATTAGTCAATTTTTGTAAATTGTTTTTCCAATTGCATTCATTGGTTGGGAATTTTAAAAATTGCTTTCATAGTTTTCATTCAAATTGCAAAATCATAATTCTTTTAATTTCTATTAATTTATTCATTGTCAAACTTGCACAGTCACAAAATAAGATACATAAACATTGTATAGAACATCCAAATTTTGAATGTAGTAAAAATAACATGCCAATCCAGGTTTCACTACACCCTAGACCTACTAAACTTCATCCAAATTCAGATCACAAATCTATTTTGTGTCCTCTGTGAGGTTCTACTTCTTGATTTTACACTACATCTGATTTACTGTGACTATCTTGTACCTTTGTTTGCATAATAGGTTTATGTAAGTCTTTTAAATCTCATATTAGCTTCATTGCCTAGTGTCCTACTACTAATACCCTTGTGGGATTTAGTTCCAAACTTATGGAATCTTGCACTGTAACCACATCCATTGTGGAGCTTGAGTCTTATAACTCTTCCACATAAGGTAAGCAATCCATTTTGGATTCCATCCCTCACATCACATGACCCATGACTTCCTCACAATCTAATATCTATATGCACTTAGAGGACACTATTTCCCATGTTCCTAAGGAGAAACTAAAACAATTGGATTTTTTTTTAAAAGGTCTTCAAGACTACTTTAACACATGAAACAATGCCTATTATGGATAAGATTAGGAATTTGATCAATGATTCTTGAAAGAAATAGAAGTGTTGTGCAGTTTAGCTCACATAGTAGATGCTAACATCCCTATGGAAGCTAGTTGTGCTCAAGCATTAAGAAATTCTCAAAACCAAGGAGGAAAGCAAGTTTCCTCTCCCATAACCATGCATTATATTCCCACATTCATACCTCCAATTGTAGCATCAACCATACAATATATCAATGGCCTAGATCCAAGCTTGGGGTTTCCTAATGCAAATCCTTATAGTTTTATCACATCACCCATAACACCACCATGTTCATCACCTTTCATAAACATACCACACAATAACCCATTGGTCACTCACTCTAGTTCACCTTACTCCACAAACTCTCAAAAAAGGTCAAACAATAATCCAATTATAACCAACTTCAATGGCAATATGTGACACCACTTCAACAATAAATCTCTACATTAAATAAAAGTAAAAATGATGAAATTCCACAATACCTCACATGAACCCATTTTCAATTTCTATCCTCAAAACACCTATACCTCACAACATTGAAATACCCCAATTTAAAAAATACAATGGCAAGTTGGGAGATCCTAATAACCATGTATCATTTTTTACTGCACTATTTAGTGACTTCATTTTTTAATACAAGCTCCTGAAATAGAACTTTTTTCTCCTGTAGATAATTGAAGAGTATGGTCTTGAATAATTTTCTCATTGCTTGAATAACCTCCATAAACTCATTCACTCCAACTTTTGGGCACATTTCCAAATATTCAAGCAAAACATCAAATATCCTCAAGTGACATTAACCCACTTAGTTCATTATAAAAAAGGACCTAAGGAAAAGGTAACAAACTAAGTTATAGGATGATACCAATTTTTTTACTCAAAAATATCCTATAGTATTCCTAATGTTGATATCCAAAGAGTGTTTATAAGAAAATTGCAAACTATTATTCAAGACAATATTTTATTAATGAAGTATCCATCCTCCTAAGGACACCCATGTATGAATCCTTCATGATTACTAGATATCGTTGTTAGGTCAAGGAGAAAGCACACCTTATTGACCAAACCAGGTTAATTCCAAATTCCCAGAACCCAAAACATCATCAGCATTCAAAAAGAAAAACAAACCAATAAAATAAAACACTCCTCAAAACTACCAATAAACATTGAAACACACAAGTTTCCCACTGTAGTGGCATCATTCCACATGGTGGAAAATTGACACAATTTCTTGATTCTCTTCATAAGATAATGTTATAATTATTAAGAACCTAATTCAACTCCCTATGATTAGGCCTGTTAGCACAAGAAAACCTTTACTACCAAATTTAATTGTAAAATCATTTTATCTATATCATCGTACACTGACACGATAAGCAATGCATAGTCTTAGAACTAAGCAAGACCCCATTAAACTCTAATCACCTAATTATTAGCAAGTAATGACAAACCAAAGAATAAGTAGTTCACTACCAACCCAAAATATGCAATTTTCATTAGAACGTTACCAATTCATCATCCAAATTATGTAAAAAGTGGCGATAGCATCAAGAGAGCGATGATTTTCCAAACATTGTTAACATATAAGTTAAACCAGGTGGAACCACTTCGTTTCATACGATTTAATTACGATGTATCCATAACTACAACCTCGATGGTCCTCTCTATATCACCAACCGTATTAATGACAAACCCATAAAGGGAATACTCATTGATATCATGTGCCTAGAGAATGTGATAACAAAATAATTCCTATTTATGCATGAAATTTATAAATACAACTATGAAAAATCCAAAGCATGGCTAAAAAATTATGATGGTTCTATACCAGATGCCTGATGTGACGAGGCGAAAAAAGAATAAAAGCCTCAAAATAGAAAGTGTGAGAAAACCAAAGAGAGGGAAATTTTTTATGCAAGGGTTGGATGTATTGCTCATACCATCATAGGGGTGGAATTGAAATCCACAATCTATTGAAGATCTGACATAAGCTCCAAATTGTTTACTTTTTTTAGAAAATAGCTACCCGTACATGCCAAAGCTCTATGTTGTTCTATCGACACCATAAAAAAGTTTCCAAGGAATAGAATCCATTCCATGATAGCACCCTCCTCACACATGTGTTGGATGTCCCACAACCTTGGGATGCCAACACCCAACCTTGCTACTTCTAGGGTAGCCTCGAGCCTACCTAAATTATGTTTTTTGAACAATTTTATTGTCAAAATTCCCATCAGCTCCTTTTTCTCTCCTAAATCTAGGAGGGAAGCCACAAAACCATGATGTGATATTTGTGTTTACCCTATAAATCTCTATTGAAATCAACACCAAGTATCATATTTATTGCTTTTAAATCCCTTCTTGTGGGATGCTTCATGATCACCTTCAAACACTAGTCTATAATAGCACCTGTGAAAGCTATCTAGTGTTGTGAACATGTGAGAAATATTAGGATGTCCATTCTCAACCTAAAACAAGCCAAATATGAGGATAGAAGAATAGCCAGTGTATCACCCTACCACTTTAAATAGATCAAGCTACTTCATTCTCCCATGCTTCAAGAAGGGGGATTTATTTCCACATTTATTTCCCATTAGAAGATATATTGATGCATCTTCAAAGAGCTTTATTACCATTTTGGTGCATGTAACTCACTGTTGAAGTACAACACAACCACTTGGAGGAAATTATTTCCATATTTTCTTCTTGTTAGGAGAGATAATGAAGTGAATTCAAAGTTCTTTACCCCCATTTTAGTATATTCCAACTTGTTAGTGAAGTACTACACAACTGCTTTGTTATAAATAACTAATCCCTTAAACAACTGATAATCAGAAGGGACTTGAGCTAAAATGTAGCCAAGTAACCAACCATACTAGAAATTTCCAGATAGTGATGGCATCGAATTGATCAACATTATTAAATGTAGGTCCCATCAATTATTTTTGTATAAAAATTGTCAATATTTTCTTTTGAATTGGAAAGCACATAATCCAATGTTGAATGCTACCATATTTCATAGAAAGGGCATTAACTAGGTTAAGTTTAGCACTAGCTTTAGTAAAGCTTAGATACTTGCGAGCGATTGGGCTTGCCTCAGGTGAGCCTTTATCCTTCAAAAAAGCTTAGATGCACCTCACAACCACCATAATTTTACCACATGGTGGACCCACCAAAAGGCCCAACCAATTGCACAGTATCATTTCCTATCAAGATGAAGCAACTTTCTTGAATAGCAAGATTAAGGTAACCAAGTGTATAGGGAAAAAAGAAATATGTTTTTTCCTTTTTTACCAAAAAAATATGTTTTATAGTTTTTGATTAAAAAAGTAGGGGAAAGGGCCCCTGAACCTAGATAGAGAACAAAGATCAAGCCTCAAGGACAATAGTCCAGTAACAACAAAATAGCCACACCAAAACAACACACAAAAACCAAACAAAATAGCAAAAGGCCAATCAGCCAAGAAATAGACATCACCAAGAGAGTATTATAAAGTTCAAATAAAACAACCAAAAAATAGTAAACAAGATTAAACAAAAGGGCTTTTAGACCCAAATAATACCAAGGCTCACAGGCCATAACCCAAAGAGACAGCTAACCAAAACTAGTTTTTGGGATTGAAAATTAAGTCCCATTCTATATTCAACTACTCTGAATCATTGCTCCATACATCCATCTCTTCAGTTGCTTTGTCCTCTGGCTACATCTCCTCTTCTTGAGAGGGATTCTTCCTCCTCTTCCCTTTCCTAACTTTATCCATGCCATTTACCATTCCAAATATCACCCTTCTCATGATCCCCAATGTGATAGAAGTTTGCCTGTTAAACACTTTGTCCATCTTGTTAAATTTTTCCTGTAGCTAACAAAACTAGGTCCTATAATACTTAAAGGA
>VDFB02054415.1:0-49290 GCA_007258455.2 Sequoia sempervirens | reverse complement strand
CTTTGTTTTTGCAACTTTCTCTAGATCTTTTTTCTTCTTCTTGCACCATCTCTTACTTAGCATCTTCTTAGCTTTCAGGTTCCAAAAGTCTAGTTCTTGTACATATGCCTCAATACCACCGTTTATGTCTTTATATTCATCATTGAAATATAATATGTCGGCATATTCATCATCCATAAAATCAAAAAATGCAACCATTACCTTGGTTTTTTTTTCAACATCTTCGTCACCATGGTGTGCTACATTTGTATAACAATCTTCATACACTGTATGCACTTCTCTTCTTGCTTTAGACTCTTTTCCATCTTCATTTTCATCTGATACACCTGTAAACACATACTCACAAATATTGTTAGAAATAAAACCTTAAGTCTCAATGGACCCATTTTCATCACATTTTTCATCTTCCTCAAATGGTTTTTTCTCTTCCATTGTCAATAAAAACTCTAATGTTTGGTTATGCTATCCTTTCCTTCCTTCTTCTCTTCTGAATGATATTCTTGATAGGCCACTTTATTGTCTTCCTTATTGGTAAATGCCAACCACTTTCTTGTTATGCCTTCTCAAGACACTACTACATCTCAAGATCCATCATTTCTTCCATTTGTTCCATGGCTTGCCTCAACTCTATTATCTCTTGCTCAATATTAATTTATTTTTCCTTCTCATTTTTCCTCTTCATCTCACCTCTCTCCCTTCTTTTCTCTTGTTTCTTGCTTGGTAACTCCTTACTCTACAAGTCTCTATAGACTATTCTCCTCAACACTTTCATTCTCCTTTTACAAGAAAGACTCTTTCACCTTGTTTCTTCTCAATGTTTCTTCTTGTCTTCATGAAACTTCACATTAGGCCTCTTTCCTTTTCACTGACCTAGTCTTTTGGTACCCAAACTCTTCCTTCAACTTGTAAAAGGCAATACAAACTCTCAAAACTTCCTTGGAAAAATATTTGGGCTTTGATACCATTTTGATGTAGAGTAGGGGTAAAAAATATCCTAACACACAAAACCAACTACTCTTTCAACCCTTAGTATTTAATTGATAGGTTTTCCTTCACAAACCCTCATTTCACTAATAGTCTCTCAAAAAGGAAATTTTGGACATAACTCTTCAACCAGAACTGATCTCTAGAAAATAAGAACTTTTTCAAATACCCATTTGTCCATTCTCAAACATATCCAAAATCTAGGTAGGGTTCCTTTATACGAAATGACTAAAAAATTGACTGTCACGCTTCTTGACTAGGCCTGATTAAGCAACTAGGCATGACACAACTAGGTTTAGGGATTCAAAATGTTTCAACACCTATTCTAACACCTTCAAACACATCATACATTCTTTCAAACAACTGATTCTCTTAGATAGATCATTCCCCAATTGCATACAACAAATTTATCCCACTCACTAAGGCTTCAATGACTATCAACAAGGCCAAATTCACCATACTGTCATTAAATGCTCCTCCACACATGCAGACCTAGGCCTCAAACTTTGCAAGGAGATCAAAGAAATCAAGACAATATTTTCTACAAAGTTTCAGGGGTTTCTCATGGTAAAAACTTTGGATATGGCAATTTCATGGTTTATTTCAACCCTAGGTAGGGTTTGGAGTGAGTTTTAGTAAATCAATGATATCTCCTTCAATACTTCATGAAATTTAACCAAACTAGAAGAAAAAAAAAACTAGAAAAATCCTTCACATCATACATCCATCATTCATACTGTACAAAGGAATGTAAGTCCGTACAAACGTGACAAAGATCTTCAAAATGTAGGAAAACATAAAATTTTCATTATGAAATGCAAAGAACTATCATTCATAACTTTCAAATAATAACAAATGAGGCCAATCAATCCAGTCAAATTATAGTTGACATAATTATAGAATTTTCCTCAAATTTTTATGAAGATCTAACAATGGAAAAAATAAAAATGCCATTTTTCCCAAAACAAATAACCCTAGGTACAAATTTAGGTGAGTTTTGTTGGTGTGAATAATTGTCTTGCACCTAGCTTATTCATTCACTAGGTAAATTATGGGACATATTCACATGGTTAAGTTTACTTAGGTAAAAGATTCTTTCTATAAGTCTTAGTTGGCATTTCTAGAACTTATCTTATCTAGCTAGGATGCATCATTTCCTAGGTGATTAGGTTGTTGGTTGTCTCATGTCATAGGATCATGACATTTGTCAACATCATGTTCACTACTTCATTTCAACCTTGCCTACATAAGCAAGGCATCTCATGTACATTGGTATTCAAGCAATATCAAGCAATAGCAATTCAACCATTAATCAATCTTGCATTGTGAAACAAGCTTTCTTGCAATTCTCTCTCTTGTGGAAGTGCTTTTGGTCGCAACTAATCTTGGGGGTGTTGAGGAGTCACCATTAACTCCTACAAGTTTCAATAAATTTTCAATAACTTTCAAAATACTCAATGAAAATGCACCAAACTAAATGAAAATGAAAGTTAGTTCATCCCTCTATTAAAAAAAACCCAATCTTAGGACTGTACCAATCCTTACCAGTCTGTACCATGCAATGGAGTACCAATATTGTAGGCAGATTACACAAAAAAATACATAAAAAAATGTCTAATTGGTTTCTTATTCCTCCAAACTAATCTCCAACCCCTTGGGTCATGTTTACAAGGTATATTTATGCTATTACAATCATATTTCAACTACTCAACTGACCATAACTACTTTTGTTATGACTAATGACACTTTTATTAGATTTGTTGCATTTTGACAAATTTTAGACGGCTTTTGCATTATGACTCCAAAAATTCACAAAGAGTCTCATATGACCTCTAATGGGCCAAAATGTCCTTATTCACCTTAAACATTACAAAAAAAAATAAAACTTAAACTATGACATCATTTTGTGATGGGGCTCTTGATGCCCCTGCATCATAGATACCAATTTTATGTAGAGTAGGGGTAAGCAATCTACTAACACACACAAAAAAAACCACTCTTTCAACCCTTAGTCCTCAATTGATGGGTTTTCCTTCACAAACCCTCGTTTTGCTAGTAGCCTTGAAAAAGGGTATTTTTAGACATAACTCTTCAACCATAACTAATCTATAAGAAAGAAGACCTGTTTCAGACACCCATTTGACCATTCTCAAACATATCCTAAATCTAGGTAGGTTTTCTTTGTGCAGAATGCCTCAAAAATTGACTGTCTCACTTCTTAACTAAACCTAATTAAACAACTAGGCATGACACAACTATGTTCAGGGCTTCAAAATGTTTCAACACTTGTTCCAACACCTTCAAACACATCATACAATCTCTCAAACAACTGATTATATCACATAGATCATTCCCCAATTGCATACACTAAATTTATCCCACTCACTAGGGCTTCTATGACTATCAACAAGGCCAAATTCACCATACTATCATTAAATTCTCCTCCACACATGCAGACCTAGGCCTTAGACTTTTCAAGGAGATCAAATAGATTAATATAGTATTTTTTATAAAGTTTCAGGGGTTGCTCATGGTGGAAACTCCAAATATGGTAATTTCATGGTTTATTTCAACCCTAAGTAGGGTTTGTAGTGAATTTTAGTAAATCAATGATATCTCCTTCAATACTTCATTAAATTTAACCAATCAAAAAGAAAAAAAAATATAGAACAATCCTTCACATCATATACCCATCATTCATACCGTACAAAGCAATGTAAGTTAGTACAAACATGGCAAAGATCGGCAGAATGTGGGAAAACACAAAATTTTTAGTGTGAAATGCAACGAACTATCATTCATAACTTTTAAACAACAAAAAATGAGGCCAATTACTCAAGTAAGATTATAGATGACATAGTTATAGATTTTTTCTCAATTTTTTATCAAGATCTAACGATGGAAACAAAAACTATGCCATTTTTCCCAAAACAGATAACCCTAGGTACAAATTCAAGTGAGTTTTAGTAAATTTGCAATAACTTTCAAAATACTTAATGAAAAGGAACTAAACCAAATGAAAATAAAATTTAGTTTATACCTCTATCAAGAAAAACTAATCTTTGGACTACACCAATCCGTACCAAACTTACCATGCAATGGAGTTTCAATATTGTAGTTAGATTACATAGAAAAATGCATAAAAATGTGTCTAATTGGTGTCTTATTCCTCCAAAATGGTCTCCAACCCTTTGGGTCATGTTTACAAAGTGTATTTATTCTATTAAAATCATATTTCAACTACCCAACCAATCATAACTTCTTTTATTAAGACTAATGAAACTTTTACGAGATTTGTTGCATTTTGACAACTTTACTACTTTTACAATTTTGACAAATTTTTGACAACTTTTGCATTATGACTCCAAAACTTCACAAATAGTCCCATATGACCCCTAATGGGCCAAAATTACCTTATTCACCTTAAAAATTATAAAACAAGACAAAAATTAAACCATGACATCATTTTGTGATGGTGCTCCTGATGCCTCTACATCAAATATCAATTAACCAAAGAAGACTGAAGACAAGAAGAATACTAAAAAGATCTAGAATCAAAGAAATGAAGAAAGAATACCTATGGTCAAAGAACCAAATGCTTAAAGGTACCCATATTGTAATGGTTTTTTTTTACTTTTTCAATAAATTTGGACATAGAGCAATGGAATGTAGAAGAAAAATGAATAAGAATGTTTCATCCTTTACTAGTTGATTCTTTACATGCAAGAAATTTGGTCATAGTGTAAGTGAATGTAGAAGCCAAATGATGAATGCATATAAAAATGGTAGAATTATTTAACCTTTCAATGGTTATTGTCATACATGCTATGGATTTGGACACAAGGCTAATCAATGTAGATCTCGAATGAATGGAAAAACCACAAAGATAATCTAGAAAAGAGGAATAAAATAGTCAAAAAGGTGGATGCAGTTGAAACAAAGAAGAAAATAGAAAAGTTTTGGAGAAAGAAGGAAGAGACAAAAGGCAAGGGGGATTATGTACCATCCTCTAGTGCAAATGTTTCCTATGAAAACTAGGATGGAAGCTTTTTCTTAGGGGGAATTTTAATGGATATCCTTTATCCACCCTAGAAAAGAGGTGTTGAGGCTACACAATGAATATATGTGATGTAGATCAACATGATTGACCTATTGGTGAAGATTGTGACAGAAAATATGTCAATGCAAAAGTTTGTGGAGCTTTAAAAGCTGACTATGCATACAAATTAAGTGTTGCTAGCTTTATGTGTTGAAGCACTCAATGTAGAATTAGGTCAAATTGAAAAGTTATAAGAAAATTTAATAAGGAAAATTCATTTCACACAAGCATTCAAAGAGGAGAAAAGCTGTGAGAAGAGAATTTGAATGTGCATAAGGTGATTTGAGATATAAAGCATCAAAACCCTAATTAAATGAACAAAGTAAAAATGTATTTTGTGGATCTTATGTGCCCTAGTTTTCAAAAATATTTATTTAAAATAATTTTGAGTCCATATTGGAATGGCTACACTAAGATTTATGGAGGTTATGGAGAGACCATAGCCTAAATTCAAGAGATATCTTGTAAAATACATAGAAGATGACCCATTAGGCACTTTCTCACACATTTCATAGGGGTTTTTATTGACAGAGGATATTAGGGCATACTTTCATGGAAAAATGGAAGAGAATTCCCCTAGAAAGTTAAGTGATATATGGTCAAATGAATTAACTTGTGAGGATTTCTCCCTTAAGCCAGAATATAAAAACCTAGCCAAAAGGAAACTAGATGTTTGAAAATGGTTCCCCAATTTCTTTTATGATATCAAGTGGATTAGAATGGCTCTAAGAAAAATTCATGATTAGTTTGTCTAGACTAATATGCCTCACATGATCACAAAAGAAGTAATAAGAGAGGTCACTAGTCTATTCTCCACCAGACCCATCCCCATGCTAAAGTTTTTTAAAAATAAAAAAAAGGTGATGGAGAAAATAGGTGTTATATTTAACCAGAGAGCCCTTGTAGTGAATCCTATCAAAAATCCATCCATTACATATGTTGCTCTGGTCATTGGATACAAAATTTGCTTCGCAAATAGAGACAACTATGTATCTGCCATCACAATCCATGTGGCACATGAGACGGTAGAGAATGGTGCAAAATATGACCTATGTGAGTTGCTAAGGGAAAAATTAAAGTAGAATCTAAAGTATACCATGGAGCATAAGTATGTGTTTAAGTATGGCACTCTGGTTATGTGCTTATTCTTCTAATTTTTGAAGGAGGTTCCTATAATTGGAAAGGTGAATTGGATAAGTGGAAGGCCTATTGCACATCAAGTTGTAGATTACATGAGTAGCCTTGTAGATGTAAATGTGGAAGATGATTCGCTTACTACTTTATTTGTATAATTTTAGAAGAGAATGAATGAGAGAGCAAGAATTCCAAGGAGTATTGTGGAAAGGTACAAGAATGATAACACATTCCTAGTTTCTATAGATTGTTATATCATGGAGGCAGTGAAACCAAGATTTGTTTGGGTTCTTGAATTAGGCTATGAAGTGAGACAAATCTTAATGGGTATGAAGATATTCTATTAAAGAGTTCAAATGATGAAATAAAGCCAAGGTATGGAACTTATGAGGAAAAATACATGGAAGTCCAAATGGAACAAAAGAAACCAAAAATCAAGGAGAATGGTGATGCTATGGTTGATATATATGCACAATAATGTGGAATTTCAAAGGATAGTGTGGTATGATAGAGAGAGAGTTAGAGCAGATATGGGTGCAAGAGAAGCTTTGCGTAGCTGAATGAGATTAGGTAGAACAACTACCACACCACCATATTTCCAAAATTCTTTAGGGGATTTACCATCTTCTGGAGAGAAAATAAAGTCTACCACCAGTCCTTTGATAAGGAAGAAATCCCCTCTGGTTGTGTATGATACCAAGGTAGAGAAGAAGAAGACTACTACCATTGCACCTCTTGTTTCCCTAGCAAAGAAAATAATGAAACAAAAGGATACAAGAGAGAAAGATATTGGAATAAATATTGTTTATGAAGAAGAATAATTAGGAGAACGACCAAAATTGGTCCAAAGAGGAAAAACTAAGGCTTCATAAGGTGAAGCTAGTGGAAAGAGGAAAAGGCATGAAGTAATTGAAATTGAGAGAAAAAAGGAGATAGAGAAAGAGAAATAAGTATTCATAATCCATATGAGAGAAAAGAAGAAGGAAGCTAGAAAGAAAGATGCTTCAGGGAAGAAGAAAAAAAATGAGACAAGTCAGAAGAAGTATCCGGTGAAAAGTAAAAAGTAGAAACAATTTGAACCAAAAAGGCCTCACTCACCATTGAAAATTGAGGCTTTGTTCAATATATTGTGCAAAATGAGATGTTAAAAGATACTACAGATCTGTATAAAGATGCAAGTGAGGTGGACAAGGCCACCATTCTTGAAGTTGAAATGTTGAATATCAAGAAGGATATTCCTGATGAGTTATGGAATATTTTTTTGAAGAGAAGAAATGAGGCCTAATACAAGAGCATGAGAGGCTAAAATATGAAGCCTTGGAAAGAGTTGGTGCTCCAATTTCTAAAGATGTCAGAGCCACATTGGCTACCATATACAATAAGGAGATAGGAACCAAATAAAGAGTTAGAATCCTTATGGGAAAATATAAAAGTGATCTGGAGAGAGTTAGAAAATAGGTCAATGATTATGTAGAAGTTAGGAATGACTCTAGAAACTAATGAAGAAATGAATGTTGAATCAGTGCTTTGGAACCTAATATAGGGGAATAAGTACACATAGATGATGCTCAACAAGAGCATTGCACTAGTAATGAAGCTACACAAGATGACATTCCTATGAAAGTGGAGGACATGACTATAGGAGATGATAAAGATGCAATGATTAGAGAAAACATTACAAATAAAAATATCAATCCTTCTCCAATACAACAAGATGTTACTCCTGGGTATGTGCAGGATCATGATGGGCCAAAAAGTGGCAATCTGATGGGTATGTGATTGACAACTCTTTTTTAACCCAAAATTGATGAAATGAAAAGGGTTTTTAAAGGAGATTCCCAGCTTTCCACCGATATAAGTTATGCTTTACTTTGAATTTAAAAAGTAATTATTATTCATTTTCTATTCAAATTACGACTAAAGTCCACATTGATAGGCTGATTGAAAAAAATCTATAGTTTTCAAATGGTATCACATTTTTTAAATCCAAAACATGCGCCACATTCTATGCTTCACATACTATAGGATTAAAAAAAGAAAAATTAAATTTCATGAAGTTTTGAGCAAGTTAAGGTGGTTAGACATACGAGTTTTTATATTTTACAAAAATATGTAATAAAAAATTCATAATTAATTATTTACTTGGAAAAAACTTACAACAAAATGTGTATCACATTGAGGCATGATTCCTCTACTCATATCTAAAATCTTATTAAAAAATATTATCATTTTATTGTGGTTAGGGTGGTCAGACAAACACCTACTTATTTTATCCCTGAAATTTAAGTACCACTGCATTAAAATTTCAAATTTTTACCAAATAGATTTAAAAAAAAAAACCCAGTAGTTTATAAACTACATTCAATTTGCTACAGATTCTATTCTTACATATTTTTGAAATAATATAAATAACTTATTCAAATTTTTACATCAAGTTGCCTAACTCTGATTTTTTTGACCTTTTTGCCACTTAAGGGCCTGGATTTTCCATTATGATCCTGTGCATACCCTCCTCCTCCTATTCAAGAAGAATTCACTCCTCCAAAAAACACTGAAAAACATGGCAAAAGAAGTAAAAAAAGATAAATATGATAATGGAAAAGAAAAGCATGAAGAGAAGGAAGATCATGAAGACAAGGACAAGGATGCATCCAAAGATGCAGAAAATGATGAAATAGTTGGCTCCAAAAAGGTTGTAGAGGATAAGGGAAAGGCTATAGAAGAAACAAAGACTCCTAGTGAATCTTCTAATTCCTCTGGAGACTCTCTAAATAACTTATTGAAAATACAACCTAGCTTTCAACTAGTTGTGTCTTCACAATTGTTGCAGTTGCTAGTGCAACAAGGAAGTGTTGATTTGGATAGTATCTCTCTTGTTCACAAGTTGCAACTAGGAGACATGTTCCATGCATCCATGAGGAAAGAGATCATAAAAACTCATCAAAAGAGCAGATATTTAATAAATGAGTTAGTCAAATCTTTTCAGGAGATCATATCAGGATCAAATATTGACACCACTTTATCTGGTATGGAAAATTTCAGAATGCTAACTGATTCCTTTAAGTCATATGCATTTGATTTAAATGAAGAAGCTAAGAAAGAAGTAGAGAAGAGAATAAATGATAAGATATTGATGGAAATAACAAAGAAATGTGCCTCCATACATAAGAAAATTTTTGAGTTATTGAAGGATGTTGAAGGGTATTTCATTGAGGATAAGACACTACTTTAGTATGACATGAAATATCCTAGAGCAACAAAAAGCATAAATAAGGAGATGGAATCTATTGAGTCTCAAATTGATGCTACCTCCAATCCATATAACCAGATTGTTGACCTCACCAGCATAACAAGGAGCAAGATTGAAGATCTGCACAATTTTTTTTTCCAACTACAAGCACAAAAGGAACTTATCATCTTGCAATTTGGAGAGGTAAGGGATTTAGTCAATCCAAAATTTCTACTTGCTTCAAAATATTTTCTCAATTATGAAAAAGCAAAGTAGATGAATCTAGTACCTACTACACTAGAAGAAGGAGAACTTTTACTTGAGTTTGAAACACCAAAAAGGTTGCTTGCAGAGGCCAAACATGAATAGGAAGATAGAAGGTAGGCCTAGGAAGATCAGCTAAAGAAGTTACAGGCATTAAGCACCTTTGGTTGACTCATTGTTTATGTTTTTATGCATTTTCAATATCAATTTTCAAACTACTTGTAGATATGCGGACCATATAGAATATTTTTTCAGTACTTTTTTGAGATTTTTCTCTTGTATATGATTCAAGGGGAGTAAATAAAATATTTTCAATTTGTACATATGCTTATATTTCTCAAGGGAGTTCTGGTATGAATTAGAATAGAGTATATAGGAACCATTTTCCCTTGATGTCAAAGGGGGTGAATTTTTGGAGATTTTGGCATGTCTCCATCAATAACAAAGGGGGAGATTGTTATCTAAGTATGAGGATATTGTTGAAGGTTGTCATTGATGATGTTGTCTAGTAACACATGAGCTTGGATGATGCATAACAACATGATACAATTTTTTCATTGATGTTAACTTTGTTGCAGATCATTTTTATCATTTATAACAAGTTTTGGAGTTGCCATGGAAAAAAAATGTGCAAGTGAGTTAGTCTAGAAGATCAATTTCATAGAAATTAGACTAAGTGTCAAATCTACTAGTTCATTGTTATAGTGCATCATTTTTTGGGTCCACACCACTCTATAAATGAAGATATCACTTTGCACTTCTAACATTATTTTTGTGGTTTCTAGAGGAATCTAATTCCAAGATTTTATCATGTTTGGTTAAGTAGTTTGAGAGTCATGAATAACAATGTTAGACTGGAATTTCATAATGATTTTCTATATAGTACAATTGATTGGGAGATTCTGCACTCCTTCATGGATGAATTGTTTTCCTTGTGGTTTTGAGGATAGATTGCCATATTTTAGTTGAGCATGATTTCTAGATGGTATTAAGTTTTCAGGTCCTGTAACACCCCACCATGCAACCCTAAAGGAAACTAATACATCTAACATTTATGACACAATCTTTTTTTGTATAACTAACATGCATCATAATAATCATACATCACATGAAATGAAACTTTACATGTACAACATATACATGGTCCCTTTGGGGTTACATGACTACATTACATTTCGTATCAACATCTTTACATTACATGAAAGATACCAGTGTCCAAGATAATAACTTGATCAAGGACAATACATTGACAACATGAAGATACATTACTCAAGGATTACATTAATACAATGTTGCTTCCCAACATGAACTAGGAAAAGTACAATAACATGGATTAATACATCTAAAACATATGAGTATAAAGTTCCATATTTGGATCCAACATTGGTACATCTCTAGAGTCTCTGCAAGTGGCTTCAACTCTGCACAACTCGATCAATAGTTGGGGACCCAATGGGGTGCATAACACATTCCACCTGACCATGTGGACCCGAGGGCCCACCCACCATTCTAGGAGATGAAAATAAAGACCCCCAATAATAAATATCAAATGAAACAAGGATTACAAGACCTCACAACAAGAACCACAATAACACAAGATAACATCCAACACAAAAACACAACAAGAGCATCAACAAACACATGGAAACATTTGCTTCTAGAGGCTCAAGAACAAAAATAGGGGAACAAAATCCTACAAGGTTGTTAAAGGGTGGAGTGTCATTGCATAGGTAGCCATGGGTTATCCTGGCATAACCTCCCTAGGCTGTCGGCCCCCATCCTAGGTTATTCTGGTAACCTCTACCAGCCGTCGGTCCCCCATGTTCACTATGCAGGATCAACATACCTTGCAAGATTAATATGCAAAGGCAAGGTAGTTGATCTTGCCATTCTAGGCCTTTCCACTCATCCCAAGCCTAAACAAGCACTTGGGCCCCTGAGTGAGGCAACATTATCTGAATTAATGTGTGGAAACTACTCAAACCCCCTAATTAATTAATTATCACTTGATAAAACTCACAATGGGTTATCCTGGACCAGCCACTTTAGGCATCGACCCCCACTGAGAGCCACTCTCTCAACTAACAACAAAATACCATAAACACAAATAGGGTAAAACAATAAGCATGAGATACCAAATCCAAACAAAATAACTTCACCAAGTGAGGCATGCACCATCTCACACTAGAACTTCCGAGTAACGAAAACCACATTCAAGTGCAAGGCTCAAACCCACTTAAGCACAATAAAAGTGTAAAGTTCAACCATCATCAAATAACAAAGTCATGAAACAATACAGGGCTCAAATAAATACTTCAGGTTTGATATGGGTTACCCAAGGCAAAACTTCCTAGGTCACCAACCCCCATACAAAATCTTGCAAGTAAAAATCATACTCCCCTCAATCCTTTGGAAGACTAAATCACTAACATAGTAGCTTCCCATGGCAAAATCAACGAGATTATTGGCCTCCTACAATTATTTTAATAACTAAGCCTTTATTTCCATGACTCAAAGATTGGACATCTAACCTAAATACCTATCTCAATCATCATGAAGGTGCATTTAACTTGTCAACCTAGGGATGTGAACTTGAAATGGGTCAGCATAGTATGTGCACTAGGAACTCAAAGTAACCATTGCATTCTACAACTAAGAAACATAATACTGAAAGTAAATTGTTTGAAAGGGAAAGAGACAAATGTTGAATATCAATCAACGACTATACTAAGCTAAAATGCATAACAAGAATAAAAATTTGAGCAACGAACATGACACTACTTTGTCTTCTTTGGCTGCAAGAATAGTCAATGCTAGATTTCTAACTAAGCACTAAACAACAAGTAATACTAAACTAATGCTAAAATAATAAGAGAGATTACTCACCAAGTGAACCCCCTTGTATAAGTATCCTCTAAACTAATAAGGAGTCAAGTGCTTGAAATTAGAACTTTATTTTATTCATTGTAACTCATGCATACAAGAGAGTAATGTATTTGTATCACTGAAACTAGAGAATGAGAGTACAATATTAAATTTTGCAACTCTGAAGAAGGAGCATTAAATCATTATTTATACTACAACTAAACAAGGTAGTCAACTCCACGACTGGGAGGATGCCATTTAGGGAAAACAGGGGAAATTGGAGTGATGGAGGTTATGCATGCATGGAATCTAGTCAGACATGCAAGTCTAGATGTAGATCCAGCACAACAATAACACCCATGCATGCTCAATCATTAAGGTCCACTACAAGGAAGTTACGTTCAGTTGCATGAAGAATATTTTATTGTCGGTTGCCTTTGACTTGGAGTGATTCCTCAACTGGACGTTATGGTGCATGCCCAACTGGTGGTGTCTTCCTCAACTTGGCATATAAAATTTGCATGGCAAGGTCATTGCACATAATAACTACACATCTATAACCACTCTAAGAATCATTCATTAATCACATGCAAAATCAATATAGTTAGCCCACATAATATGCCAAATGTCATTAAAACTTGTAGAGATCGGATAATGTCAAATGTTAATGGTTTGAGGGAAAAATTATACAAATACCAACATTTAATCATCAAAGTTCATGACATCAGCCAACAAATAGACTATAGATTCTACCCAAAACTAGACAAAAATCTAGGCTCATCACTGCCCCCAACCTAATGTTTTGTTGGTCCTCTAGTAGGGGAAGAGTTGTTCTTCTGCTTGGTTAAGGCTCTAAAATTTTCAACTGAGAGTTGTCCAACATCAGTGGCTACACTACATGAATCAGAATCCCAATAGAATCCTCCCAATCTGTCAAACCTATTCCATCTCTTCCTCTTTACAACAATGTCAGACTGGTAAAATTTGAAGTTTGGCACGGACCACATGAGCATGGGTGGCTGGAAAGTCAGGGGAAGCCAAAGTTTCCCCTATGTTCTCCCAATCTCATTATACCTATCAATTCTTTCTAGTGTTGCAACATAATTGTGGATGGAATGAGGCTCAACTTGTTTCATCTCATCGGTCAAACTATTCCATCTTTGTGACAAAAATCTCCTCATGGTTTCCTCCTTTGTTGTTGTCTTTACCTCATACTCGCTATAAACTGCCTCAATCCAAGGCATAATCCTATTGCCATAACTTGGTCTGAGTATAATTTTATGTCATTCTCTGTAAATATCCCTTGGGTTGCTTGATTCAACTCTAATAGGCAAAAGGATATCATACTCCAATTTCTTATAAACACCATGTTGTTGTCCCCATCTAATCTCATTTTGCACCCAAGACATGAATGCTCTCAATTGAACATACCCAACATACAACAACATATTCCAATCATGGTCTTTAGTGATAACATAATTATGCAAATAAAATTCACATAGCAAATTCTTCATTTCAGGGGAGGCAATCCTATAAGCATTGAAAAATTCCATAGGGGTATCAATAGAAGGATTCAAACCTGAGGCAATTCTTGAAATCTTAAAAGAGAGATACTTCTCTTTCAGGAGAAGAGAATAGACCCTTGGAGGGGTCCTACATTCCAGAATCTTTGGTGCCAAAGCTACCATATCATCCATCCTCTACTTCAAGGTGACAATTTCTACATTTTTATCCTCAATCTCTTCATCCTTCTTTTGAATTTCCTCCTTCAATTTCCATTTTTCATTTTTCCATTATTCCTCCCTTCTTTGTATTTCTTTCCATAAATTCAAAATTGTTACATGTACTATAAAACTAAGAGGATTATGAATTCCTACCAGTATTTTTGTTGATGGCAGCTCCTCATAAGGCACTATCTGCATGGACTCAGACTGTCCAGTTATCTTTGGCTGCAAGGGTGTTGTTTCTTCTTCCTTTTGTTTTAGGGACTCTTGTTCTTATTGTGGTTGTAGGAACTCCTGCTCTAGTTCTAGTTATTGTTGCAGGACCTCTTGCTCATGCTGCAGGAAGTCCTGAGTTTCCTCCAATGTTAGCAAGATCGGCCATTGTTATATTTGTTGCTCTCCTAAATATGTCTTCTTCTTCAACATTCTCCTACTCCATTGGAGCTTCAGGGTCCTAATGTGAGGTCTCACTAGGTTTAGGGCTTTCCCGTGGAGGTGTACCAATCATAGGCCCAGCTGGTCTTGATTTCCTCGGAGGTCTCTCATGTTTTTCTTTGGCTACAAGATGAACAGTATCATCCTTCCTCTTCTTAGAACTTGGAAATTTTCTTTCTATAGGTTGTGTCTTAACCTTCCCTTTTCTTGTTTCTACCTCTCTCTGTTGTGCCCTAGTTTTCATCGGGGTTTCAAGTGGGATGTCATCATCAGAATCTGAGGAAGAGCTTTCTTTTTTTGAGTGCTTTGTTTCAAAAGAACTAATTTCTATGGTTTCTTCTACTATAGGAGGATTCATGCTAGAGCTAGCACCAGAGGTTGAAGCACTAGGAATGGATTCAATCATGCTTACTCTCCTGCTAGACCTACGGGATTGAGGCAAAGACCTAGGTTGTAAGTGGTCAGGTCTGATTTGATCAAAATTTATAAACTCTTCCCATGTCATCCTAAATACATCATGTAGAGACTTTTCAACTAACAATTTAATCAAGCAATGGTGGGAAACAGAATTATCCTTACCTTTTTGGGTCTCGACCGCTGTAATTGAGAGAAGATTGTACAACATGTTGGGCACATTCACCCTCCTTTCGCGCCTCATGTGATTCAAAAGCTTGAAGTGGACAGAATGCAAGTTTGACTGGTGACCCTCAAGTGATGTATTTGATAACATACATAGCTATCTACTTCCAAGGCTCAAGAAAATACATTCTCTTTGCACCTTGTTTGTCTATGCTCAATGGGGGGTTGTTTGGCTCCGTAAACTTGGCCCTAGCTGATCTAGCATCTCTGGAAGCAGGGTAGTTTTCACCATCAGCTGGTAACCTTGTGACCTTTTCAATTCTTTCCTCTATTGCCACAACTTCCAACCCTTTTACTATGGCTTTTCCTTCTAAAAATGTATAGGAAAATTCAAGGGCAATGCTTTCATCAAAGCCATCTAGATTTAAGAAGTAATCTAACCATCTATAGTTTCTAAATTCTACTAGGCACTGTGCATCCTGCAATAAAATATCATGCATCATGGGTTCATTTCAAATTAACCCACCTCCCATTGTCTGCAATCAAAAAATGCTCTACAACTTCTTTCCTGCAACTCCTGTATGAAAATCAAATGCACTTTCCTATAGTTTCTACTAAATTCTAGTACCAACCTACTAAATTTCTAGTGCCAGTGTTGACTGAATTTCCTTTCTTTTGTTTTTCCTTCTTGCTTGCAACTCAAGATTACAATAGGGAAATAATGGCAAGAAAAGGAGTGATAAAGGGAAATTATGATAGGAAGAAATCATGGTTGCAGCTATTGTCACTTCACACATGCAAGCCGTCCTCTCACTCAGATTTCAAATTAGCTCATTTTAAAATTTATGACACAGCTTAATATGATTTGACACATGGGCAATAAATTCACAAAATATTTGCATCTTTTTCTTTCCCCTCCTCCCAACCTAAACTTGAACATGTGTCTACGCATGTGAGATGGGAGTGGCGATTGACGGGTAATAATGGCATTTCTATGAATATCTATACTAACGTACAATGATTAAATAAACACATTTAAAAGATGATTAAAGATAGAAATTAATGCACAGATACCTAAATGTTTGGAATATTTGTTTCAAAGATCATGAATAAAGTAATGCTCACCCTTTTTGGAGAATAAATTGAGCAATAAATGAAGTGAAATGAGGTGAGGTGGAATGAAGTGATGGGAGAGAGAGAAAGGTGGTAATGGATGGGTGGATGGGCAGATGGATGAAGAAATGGAATTCCACATAAGTGAAAGTATTTATTATGAAAAATACATACCTTAATTAGCCAAAAAGAGGGACACCATGTCCACTTCCTTCGGCTACAGGAAGCTCTAGTACTAGATGTTGGATGAATTGTTGTAGGAACTTTTTTTTGGAAGCTGGCTTGTGGTATAATCTGAGGTGATTACCATTGACAATTAATTTGAATCTGACAAGGTCAATGGTAGTAAGTTGAACAAATCCATTAGGAAAAACCTCAGCAACTTTGTATGGTCCTAGCCACCTTGTCTGCAATTTTCCTACATTATCCTAGTATCTTGACTCATAGAGCAAGGCCTAATCTCCTAGTTTAAATTTTTTGTCCCTAATAATTTTTTCATGCCACTTGATCCTCTGATTTTGCACTACTTTTGTATGTTGTAGGGCTTCTCTTCTTATCTCATCCAAAGAATTTAGTTGAATGATTCTTTCTGTTTGTGCCTCAGAAATATTCATCCCCAAATATACTGTAGTTAGTAGAGTCTAATGTTCAAATTCAACTGGCATCATAGCTATCTTTCCATACAACTCAAATGGTGTGAAGCCAGTAGTTGTTTTCCAGGTTGTCCTATATGCCCAAACAACTTCTGGTAATCTATTTTTCTAATCCTTTCTATGGAAAGCTACTGTTTAGTTAGAATGGCTTCAATTTATCTGTTGGTCACCTCAACTTGGCCATTAGCCTGGTGGTGATAAGGAGTAGACTTCCCGTGCCTTATATTGTACTCATTCACTAGTGCTGCAACAAGAGTTGATGTGAATTGTGGCCCTTGATCAGTCACTATTTCTCTTGGGACTCCATATCTTGTGAAAAACTCTTCATAGAGAAATTATGCAACCTTGTTATCTCTTGCATGTTTCATAGCCTTAACTTCTACCCATTTTGTCACATAATCAGTGCATACCAATATATAAGACTTACCATTTGATGGAGGGTCAATTGGTCCCACAAAATCCAATCCCCACTTGTCAAAGGGTGTGATTAATACTTGAGGAAAAAGTGGCATTTCATCAGATCTAGTTGGTCTTCCCATCCTTTGACATCTATCACATTTTCTAGTATACCTTCTTGCATCCTTGTGGAGTGTTGGCCAGTAATACCCTGTGTTCAAAATCTTCATTGTTGTCCTTTTGGCTACAAAGTGTCCTCCACATGGTTCATTGTGATATGCATGCAAGATGTCATATGTCTCATCTTCTCTCACACATCTCCTCATGACATGGTCAGGTCCAATATAAAACAAACATCCAACAATCTAAGAGAAAGGAAAATATTTTTCAATAAGTGCCCTTTTCTCTTTTGGAGAGAAGTGAGAAGGAACTCTATTGATGACCAAGTAATTGGCTATGTCAGCATACCAGGGTGTTTGTACACTGAGGGAGAATAGATTATCATCAAGAAAAGAGTCATTTATGGGCTGATTGTCTTCTGATGTAGTTAGTTTTGAAAGAAAATATGCAACAACATTGGCCTTCCTTGGCTTATCCACAATGGTTATATCAAACTCCTACATCAACAATAACCATCTTACCAATCTTCCTATGATCAAAGGTTTATTCATGAGATATCTAATGGTTGCATGATTTGTGTGCACAAAGATTTGGTAGCCTGTTATGTAATATCTAAATTTGTTCAATGCATAGATTATTGTCATCATCTCTTTCTCTATCACTATATAATTGAATTCAGCTACCTGTAAATTTTTGTTGACAAAGTAACTAGCATTTTCAACAACTCCCTCTTTTTGTCCTAAGAACGCTCCTATGGCATAATCTGATGCATCAATGTGGATGTGGAAAGGAAGCTCCCAATTAGGTCCCTTGAGTATAGGAGCATGAGTCAAAGCTTCCTTCAAGCCAAAAAATTCCTTGTCACAAGCTTCAGTCCACTAAAATTCAGCATCCTTATTGAGAAGGGTATACAATGGTGCTGCTACCTTGCTGAAATCTTTGATGAAACACCTATAATATCCTGGATGACCCAAGAAACTCCTCACATCCTTCTATTTTGCAAGTGTAGGAAGATTTGTGATTACCTCAATTTTTGCAGGATCTACTTGAATTCCCTTTGTGGGAGATGTAGTGGCCAAGAACTACACCCTCTTGCATCATCATGAAACAATTCTCACTATTTAAGGAAAAAAATTGATCTTCACATCTCTGTAGGACTCTTAATATTTTCCAATTCTTGATAAAAATCAACACCATAAGTGGTGAAGTCATCTATATAGATTTCCATGCAATGATGAGAAATCTCTGAGAATATGCTAATGACTACTCTCTAGAAAGTTGTAGGTGCATTGCACAAGCCAAATAGGAGTATCAAATAGGCATAGATCCCCCATGGATAGGTAAATGTGGTCTTCTCTTGGTCTTCTAGTGCAATTTGGATATAGTTGTAGCTGTTGAATCCATCTAGAAAAGAGAAGTATTGCTTTCCTACAACTGTGTCCAAAACTTGATCAATGAAGGGTAAAGGAAAGTGATCCTTCTTGGTGGCAGCATTAAGTTCCCTATAATCAACACAAAATCACCATTTCCCTCCTTTCTTGGGCACAATCACTAATGGAGACACCCACTTACTATCTAAAATGGGGTAGATAAATCCTGCATCTAGTAATTTTTGCAATTATCCTTTCACAATCTCTCTTAGTGCAGGGTTAATTCTTCTTTGTGGTTGTCTTACTGTAGTGCAATCATCTCTGATATAAATTGTGTGTGTACAAAGTTTAGGATCCAGTCCCTTCATATCATGATAATCACATGAAAATGCATGTTGATGGTCCCTTAATAGGTTCGCTAATGACAATTGTTGTTCTTCATTCGATTTACTATTAACATTTTGAAATCTTCCCTCTGACACCTGGACTTGTGTAGTTAACTCTATCATGGATAATTCATTAATACATGGTACCTTTAGTTCATATGGAAGTAATGTATATAACATACCTATTGCTGCAGGAAGATCATTTGCAGGAAGAACGTCTATAAGAACAATGGTTGCAGGAAGAGCAGGTAGAAATGTCTTGACCAAAGTAGAAGATGATGCTTTCTCCACTTCATAATGGTTCTGAATGATGTTAGCCAACACTTCATCCTCATCTTGGAGCTGCATGAAAGAGCTTCTACCTAGCATCATAAGCTGTGCCACAAAATTAACTTCCTTCGCCTCTTCACCAACTTGTTTCCATACAGGATTATCTTCATCAGGAGACGGCTGAGTAGGTGGATAAAGAACAAAAATTTTAGTGCTCCTCCCATCTAAAATGGTCATGTCACTTGACTGACATACAATTTATGCATCCGCAGTTGCTAACCAAGGCCTTCCAAGAATGATGGGATACCCACCTAGTGTAGCCTTAGGAGAAAGAATCATACAATATGTTGGGTATTTCCAGGAGTCTAGAACTACCACAAGATCCTCCACTACACCCTTAGGCTTAACAATAGAGCTATCAACAAGTTGCAGGACAATAGGAGTAGATCTCATACTTGCAATGTTTAGTTGTTGCAGGATGTCTTTGGTCATTACATTGATTGCTACCTCTAAATCAATCAGATCATTCTTCACTTGGATCTTGTTTATGACAACTGCTACCACAGGACTGCCTGGGTCATTATATTTGGGAATAGTCACTTTTCTCAGCATGATGTCAACTAGCTGGCCCACCACATGAGCTGTAGTTGGGTCTTTCCTTTTCCTACCTTGCTTCTTGAGATAAGCTTCTTTGATTACTTTTTCATAGATTGGAACATCCTTTATGGCTTGAAATAGGGGTATCTAAACACATATATGCTTTAGCTAATCCAAAATATCAAAGGTGGTATCCTCCTTTTCTTATTTCTTCTTAGAAACTTCCAATCTCAGATGAAATGGTGGTTCTTTCTTGCTTTTCTTGGCTTGTACTGGTTCAAGATTTTTAGGTGCATTTGGCTAAATAGGATCATTCAGAGGTTCCTCCTCCTCTTCTAGAGGAAGTTTAGTAATGATGGGCTTGGAAGGGGCTGGTAGAGTGGTTCCTGAATGTAGGTGGACACCACTTACACTCACAACATATGCATGGAATTGATTTGAATCAAGAGAATATGCAAGTTGTTGTGGTTTATTATTTGGAATCTTGGGTGTGGGTTGAGTTGGTAGCTGAGTAGGTTTAGGTGCATTTGAGCTTGGATTAGTAGGTGGAGGCATTATAGTAGGTTTTTTGGACTGAGAAGGTGGTTGCATGTAACTGGTTGTCTAAGTAGGCCATTTTTTTCCTCTCCATTGATTTGTTTGCTTCCAATTTCCTGGAGGTGGTTGTTAGTGCCCTTGAAATTGCTACCAATTCCCCTGAGGTTGTTGCCACTCGGGTGGAGAACTTTGATGACTGGGCCAAGCATTTGGAGGGTTACTCCAAGGTTGTGGTGGATATCCTCTATAATTGGGTGGATATGGGGGTTACCATTGGTTACCAAATGAATAGGAGTTAAAATATGATCTAGCATAAGATAGTGGATCTGGTGGCATACCTTGTCTTGGAGCCCAAGGCTTTCTTTATGCAACATAGTAGACTTGGTCTTCTAAAATTTGAATTGGCATGAACTCAGGTGAAACCTGCTTGCTTTCAAGAGTAGCTACCATCTTACATCTGTAGTCCTTCTTTTTTCTATAGTGGGGGCAATACTCTATCAACATTGCCTCTGCCTCCTCTTGCTTCTTCTTGGCTTGAAGTGTATCTAGATGAGTAGCTAGATTTTTGATAATGTCCTGCTTGAAGTCTTCCAGAAAATGAGTGATCTCCATTCTTGAAACTCCACTGGTAGTTGACAAGTACCCACATGGAAGATCGATAAGATCTCCCTTTCTTTGAAGTTTCCCTAGAGTAATTCTGACATATTTTCTTGATATCCTCCCAAGGAACTTGAGAGATATCTCCTCCTGCCATGAGGTCCAAGGAATCAGTGCAACTACCATTGATTCCTCTTAGGAAAAGTAACTTTTGTGAGTTCTCATTAAGTGTATGGTGTGGGGAATTTTGCAGGAAAAATAAGAACCTTGCAATGTAATCTTCCAGGCTCTCATCTTTGTTTTGTTGCATCTTGATAATGTCACCTCCTCTCATGTCACTGCCCCTGCAATATTCCTTGTATTTCTCAAGGAATTTGGTCTTCATGTCCTCCCAAGTTTCTGTAATATCTCTTTCTAGACTCATGAACCATCTTAATGCATCATCTTTCAGAGTGGTAGGAAATAGCTTAAGCCTATGGGAATCAGTAGTATAGTCATAACTCCTATAGAGTATGTCAAACTCAAATAAGAAGGAATCAGGATCTTATGTGACAAGTCCATAAAACTTTGGGAGTGTTGAGGCAGGAATGTTCTTGATGTTTTCAACTTCATTCTAATGGGCAATGGGGAAAGGAAAAGTTGGTTGGTTAGGTCTATTCCTATTTGCATCACTCATGCCTGCTTGATATTGTTCCAAAGCAAAAGGGTTCTCAAGCTGATTTTGATCTTCAAAGGAGACTTCAGAAATAGTTAGATCAGGATATGCATTAGCAAAGGGTCATGGATCTTCTTCTTCTTCTTCTTTAGGTAGGTTCTAATATTCAACTAGCTATAGTCGATTAGGATTGTTAGGAAGGAATCTCCCATAAGCATCCCTTCTCCTTCCTCTATGCATGCAATATCACTCACTATCAGTCAACTCACACAAAAAATTGGTAAAGAATAGGGGGGTTCATTACTTCCTAAATGAGGACATAATAAAAACAACTTCCAGAAACACTACAACAAGGAAAACTACCAATGAATCCAAAAGACTACCTAGCTTGACACCATCCCGACAACATCACCAAAAATGTTGGCTTTCTACAATGATTTTAATAACTAATCCTTTACAACCATGACTCAGAGATTGGACATCTAACTTGAATAGCTATCTCAATCATCATGAAGGTGGATTTAACTTGTCAACCCAAGGATGTGAACTTGAAATGGGTCAGCACAATATGTGCACTAGGAACTCAAATTCACCATTGCATTCTACAACTAAGAAACACAATACTAAAAGTAAATTGCTTGAAAGGGAAAGAGAAAAATGTTGAATATCAATCAACGACTATGCTAAGCTGAAATACATAATAAGAATAAAAATATGAGCAACGAACATGACACTACTCTATCTGATTTGGCTGCAAGAATAGTCAATGCTATATTTCTAACTAAGTACTAAACAACAAGTAATACTAAACTAATGCTAAACTAATAAGATGGATTACTCACCAAGTGGCCCCCTTGGATAAGTATCCTCTAAACTAATAAGGACTCAAGTGCTTGAACTCATAACTTTATTTTATTCACTGTAAATCATGCATACAAGAGAGTAATGTATTTGTATCACTGAAATTGGAGAATGGGAGTACAATATCAAATTGTGCAACTCCGAAGAAGGAGCATCAAATCATTATTTATACTACAGCTAAACAAGGTAGTCAACTCCATGACTGGGAGGACACCATTTAGGGAAAACAGGGGAAAGTGGAGTGATGGTAGTTACACATGCATGGAATCTAGTCAAACATGCAAGTCTAGATGCAGATCTAGCATAGAAATAACACACATGCATACTCAATCATTAAGGTCCACTACAATGAAGTTATATTCAGTTGCATGAAGAAATTTTTGTCGTCAGCTACCTTTGACTTGGAGTGATTCCTCAATTGGACATTATGGTACATGCCCGGCTGGTGGTGTCTTCCTCAACTTGGCGTATTAAATCTGCATGGCAAGGTCAATATGCATAATAACTACACATCTATAACTAGTCTAAGAATCATTCATTAATCACATGCAAAATCAATATAGTTAACCCACATAATATTCCAAATGTCATTAAAGCTTGGAAAGATAGGATAATGTAAAATGTCAATGGTTTGAGGGAAACATTATGTAAATACCAACATTTAATCATCAAAGTTCATGACATCAGCCAACAAATAGACTATAGATTCTACCCAAAATTAGACCAAAAACCAGGCTCATCAAAGATCTCAAAAGACTATAGTCAAATCACAATTTACAATCAACAAGTGACGACATCACAACAAGATCTTCAACTTAAGCAATAACTAACATAATCAACTCACAAAATCAAAAACTTCCCAAGATCCAATCGGGTCAAATGGGCTTCCTCCCATAAAACATTAAATCAAAACCGTTGCAATACCAAAATCCACCACAATAGCCAACAACAAATTCAACGAACAATACATCAAGATTATACCTCAACCAACGATCACAACAACATGAAATTTTCTTTTTCAAGCAAACTCACAATATCAAGTAAACATAAAGACAATCTTCCCACATGTTACACTACTAGTCATCAACCAATAAAACAAGTCATTTAAGTTAAACAACCTATCAATTCCTTTAACAACTTAAATTAAAGGGCTAGATATTACAAATAACAATCCACTTCTTATTAAACTACATGTTAAGCTTCCTTTACATTTCATATTTTCACTTAAACAATTAAGGAAAGGAATTCTATATCTATCTCACTACAAGTTTAATTTGACTCCCCTCCACCTACTCACAACATATATTCATTTAATTTCCATCTAATCAATATTTCAATTAAGAGATTATATTCCTATATAGAGATAAATCAAACCTCTCTTTCCTTAATTTTCCCCTATTA
This sequence comes from Sequoia sempervirens, assembly GCA_007258455.2. NCBI lineage: Eukaryota > Viridiplantae > Streptophyta > Pinopsida > Cupressales > Cupressaceae > Sequoia > Sequoia sempervirens. Next base: position 25,021 of record VDFB02054415.1, on the reverse strand, counting down.
TAAAATAATTCCTTAACCTTTTAATAATTTCTCTAATTTTCTTAGTTACATATCCAATTAATTATCAACCAAATTATTCTTTTACCCCAAACTCACAATCATATGTGGACAAACATATTATAAACATGTACATAAATCAAATAACATACAATTTGAAATTCAACCCAAAATTTTAACGTATAAAATATTTTCATTCCTAATTATGAAATATATATATAATTTTTTCCTATCATTCCTTCAATTATTTAAATAAATCATTTTTCCCTATTTGATTCCCGGATTTATTTAACTAAAATGATCAATAAACATTTATCTATAATAAATTAAATAATCATTACTCCCTTATCCTATCTTCAATAGTTATGAACTTTTGTTTCGGGGAGTCTTCTTTAGAAGGTTTGTAATAGTAATTTTATTTTTGCATTCTCACACAATGAAAGAATACCGACATCTTCAATTTGATAAACGTTTCCATTTCCCATAATGGGTGAGAGGATGGTGAATACAAAGAGTTAATTTGGTTGGCGTAATTACATCTATGGGTTACTTATATTGTGCCCAACAATCTCAACTAATGGTGAAAGAAACAAACGTCATATGACAAAGTTATTCAATGAAACACACTTTCAAGAGAAGTGGTGTGCCTAACTATGCTTGCTACAATATAGCATAAAATAAGCACTGGAATTGCTTGCAAACCAGATTAAAAGAAAAACATTCATGAAGAGAGTTTAGTATCTAGGGACCTGATTTAACATGACTGACTATGATTTAAATTTATACATGTTTTAGAGATACTAAGTATCTGTATTAAAGGACTGCTCAACATTGACATACATTGGAGATGTTCAGAAAAAAAAATATCGAATTACATAATATAGTCACAAATAGCTTCCACCTCCCTTCATAATGGGATTTGTTGCACTCGGACATGAAAATGCTTCAAAGTTAAAAATTATGAAGAGCATAAAGGTACATAAAAAGTGCTTGTCCTATTGTATGAGGTCATTCATGGAAGGGAAACTTCTATTAACAACATTTCCAAAATCAGTAGGTGATATCTCTATAGATTGTATAGGAGACTCGAGGCTTGAGTTTTCTAAGTGCGTATTACAAATATTGGCTCGGTAATTGAAGAAAACAAGATAGTGCAGTAGGTCCAGGACTACCGGTGCATTCAAATCGCATGTTGTAGACTGCTCACAAGCTTCAAGGCGATTTGAATGCTGGGAGTACCCAAAGAGTTGTATCAGACTAGTAATGTAGTTTCCACTGATTGTATGTGTTGACAAGAATAAATTAAAAGAATGTCTACTGTTTTGAGTCTTTCTGGATTATATTTTGTGTGAAATTGGTCTAGTATATCACAGTTAAGACCCAAATATTGCAATAATTTAAATTCCAACAATCAAGATAATGATGCAAAGACACTATGACATATACTCAAAGAAACACAACTCAAACAGAATGCATATCAGAAATATATGGGATAGGATGCTAACTAATGGAGTTCGATGCTCTCAATATGGTGAGCCTCCCATGATGGTGCCAATGTTTCTATATGATTATTACTTGGATGACCATGAAATCATAATTTAAATGGTAGGCATCAATATAGCATTGAAGATTTTATAGGCATTCGCTCCCCACTTCTCACAGTCCAGAAGGATTTTAGTTTTCTCACCGCGTGCCTCTCTCTACTGAAATGTTGGCATCCACACTACATGCATTAGCAGGTCCTCCTTTCTTTCTTGATTCGCTTCTTGTTAAGTACATACCGTTGCAACAGTATAACATTTTCTTAATAAATGTCACTATTGCCTTCGGGTAGTGCTTCTGAGCACCACTATCTCTCACCCCCAAATGCTAGCTGCTCAGAGCTATGAAGAAACTATCTTTCCATTGCCTGTGTCGCCTTAGAGGGCAGGCTCGGGCCGTTTAACCAGCTGTTACTTTTTCCATTAATGACCCCAAATAAAAATCCCAGGAATTTGATGGAGGAATCTAATAATTTCACCACTATTTTGGTTGAAAGTTTAATATGCTAAATATAGTTATCATTATTGCTCCATTATGCATCCCTTGATACATGTTGAGCTAAATTCTTGATTTTCTGCATTTTGAGTAACTCCCTTCCAAAAAAAACCACCCCACTCTCTTGTAAAAGGCTATAATATCACTATCATAATTGAAGTAACGCATGAATTCAATTTTCCTCTTTTAACTCAATTATTTTACAATTTTATTTATTTATTTATCAAAACACAAATCAAACAAATCAATTTAGCCATATACCATTCAAAACTTTACATGACAAATGAGCTGGTAACAACACAAGGATCACATCGATTGAGGGGCACTATAGGTCGACATGTCATGATGTGGATGTATAGTTGAGGTTTTTGGTTTACGTCTTATGCCATGCCGACCTAACATATTTGATGATTGTGTGAAGGCTTGATATGTGTTGCACTCCTATATGGGATCTATTTTAGGTCCATGCCAACCTACCTTAATAAGTTTTAAATTTTGAATTATGGAACATAGTGTGGGTGGAGAGTTTTGGAGCCGACAAGTTCTATTTTGTTGGAAGAATGAAGAAGGTGGCCTTCAAGTTTGTTGTGATTGATGCAAACTGTATACACCTAAAAATGGTCACATCACATAGTATGGTAATTAATTAAATATTTTTAATATTTAATTAAATCTCTGAATTCAATCTGCATATAAATAAATTTAAATAATTTATTTATATTGTTCATTCTTTCATTTTGATTAAATAAATAAGTTTATTTAATCACTTTTCTTATCCATTTCTTAATTAATTAAATAAACATTATGATTTATTTATATTAATTATTATATAATCTTGGCTTGAATATTTTATTCAAACAAAGATTAAATATTCTTCTCTTCTAATATTCTTCTAAAGTCCATTCACAATTAAATATCTCAAATATTTAATTAAATTCTTCTAAAGTCCTATTTACAATTAAATATCTCAAATATTTAATTAAATCTTCTATAGTCCTAAAAATCAAAAATCAAACTCACATGAAATTAAATAAATTTATTTATTTAATATTGGATTATCTTTAACAACCATGAAACAATCTTCCAAAATGGAAAATTAATTTCTCTGTTCCTGTGCAAGCTTGTTCCCATGGGTTGAAGACAAGCCTCCATTCTTCTCTCCAACCTCCCAACATCTTCCATCTTTTTCTCAACCTCTCAATCTCTCACCATTCAAAATTACTAGACAATCTCACAGCCATTGATCTTTGCTAGCCAGGCTCTTGTATATGAAAAGCTATAAAAAGGACTATCGGGTCTTTAAAAAACATAGAAGCTTTTATACGAGAAAACTATAGCAAATTTGCAATAGCACAGCCTTCCAGCATTCATAGCCTCTAGAATCATAGCATAGCATAGCTTAGCATACCAGCATTCCATATCATGGCCTATCCACCTCATAAGATAGTATCCATAATCCACAACCCCTATGCATATCCATATCAACATTTCACTCCACTAGCATATATGATAGAGAAGTATTCTCCCTTTTGCATAGTCGTTCTGCAGGTTTTCATTCTAAGAAGCTTTGCTTATACAATTTGAGAGTAGTAGCTTCAAGAGAATTACTGGAGATAAAGAACAATGGAACGGTTCTGAAGAATCTTTGTTTGAATTCTCTTTGATTTCATATTTTATTTAGCTTTCTTTAGTTTAATGTTTCATTGGTGTGTTTTTATTGTTTTACTTTGATACTAACATATTTACCACACATTTTTGGCACCTACCATGGGGCTCGAGCCCCAATTTTAACATCTTTTCACATTTTTTTCTGATAGGTTACGGCTAAAAGAGCGTATTAGCGCATTAAACATGCCTCAGCACAATTCACACCCAGTTCAATGCCCGTGACTAATTCCTCAATGCCCATGACATATTCCTCAGCACCCGTGATAGATTCCTCAGTGCCCGTGATAGATTCCTCAGCATCTATGACAGATTCTTCTGCGCCTGTGACAGATTCCTCAGCGCCCATGACAGATTCCTCAGTGCCCTTAAGTGATTCCTCGGCGCCCATTAACTCTATTTTAGCACCCTTGATGTCTGTTTTAGCGCATTTTTAAAAGTCTGCAATTTTAATTTGTAACTTAAGTAAGGTTTGATCATTGGATCCAACGTGACCGCGGCTAGTAAGGGCTTTAAAGGAATGAAGCAATCCTAGGATAGTCACTTAATTGAAATGAAGCAACCTTAGGATTGTCACCAGATAATAATGCCCGATCTTTGTAAATTGAAACAAAAAGTAGGGGAATCCTTCACCACATTTTTACAAAGGTGGAGAAGGTTGTTTGCACGATATTCTCATCCTATTCCTAAAAAGGAAAAGATGGATATCTTCAGATCAATAGCCTAGATCAAGAATTAAGCTACAAGCCTAATCTTCATTATCCTCCTAATTTTGAAAAATTGATTGAAAACACAATCACCATTGAAGGGGCCTTGGTTAAAAGAGGAGTCATCAAACTTGATAATCCAAGTTCATCTAACCAAAACAACAATGATAAAACAAGGTTTTGGAACAGAAATAAAAATGTCGTCAATGATGGTATAGTGGATGCAAACAATTTATGAACAAGATCATCTATCTTCAACCTATCAAGTGTTCCACGAAACAACCAACAAGGAAATACCAACCAACAAGGAAACAACAATCAACAAGGAAAAAACTCCAACCAAGAAAGCATGACCAATCAAAATACCAATCAAAACCGTGGTAATTTCAATAATAATTTAGGCAATACCTAAACATCAAATCCGTCCAGACCTCCATTCTTTTCAAATTGACAGAATTTTACCACGTTGGGTCAATCTCTTGAGTATGCTCTCAAGAAGCTTCTCGATAATAAGGTTATCACATTACCACCACAAAGAGATTATGAGCCATGAGTCAAACCACCATCATGGAATGACTCGTATTATTGCAATTATTATCAATGTAAAGGTCATAGAACAAATAACTGTGAAGCCTTGCGAAATATAATACAAGATTTAATTGACAATGGCACCATTACAATTGAAGGACATCATACCAATGACGATCATCAAGCATTCAAAGATCCTTTACCAAACTATCAAAAGGGGGAAACATCAGATACCAAAGCGAAAAGTATAAACAATGTTGAAGACAACATAATCTGCCACATCTATGCAGATTCAATAAATGGGTTAATGTTATCAAAATCAAGGAAAAACAAGAGTATCAACAAGTTAATGTGACTACAAGAGGACAAGAAAAAGTTGTTCTAAAAAGTAGTTCATCTAAGGCAGCTATTCCTCCTCCAAGTCATTATAATCTAGTTGATCAATTAAGAAAAACATTAGCTCAAATTTCCATTCTTGAACTTCTGAAAATATTCCCCATACACAAGAATATTTTGGAAGAAGCTCTTGTAAACACAACCGTTGACACAGATTTGGATGTAAACAAATTTCAAGCCATGGTGGGACATTTGTCATCCCCCACTTGTCTTTCATTTTTTGAAAAAGATGATGCCTCTATGACACATCCACATAATTCATCACTTTATCTTGAAGTCATGATCCATAAACACCAAATTAGACGTGTCTTGATAGATGGTGGAGCCGGTTTAAATATTTGTACTTTAAAACTTATACATGCCTTAGGAATATCATAAAATTTCATTGATCCACGGAGGAAAATAACTATCAAGGCATATGATGATGAAGAAAGAGCTTCTAAAGGACTAATAATGTTACCTATTAGAGTGGGACCTATTGTGAAAAATACATTTTGTCAGGTTCTAGATCGAGATCTTTCCTATAACATACTTATGGGTCACCCATGGACTCATGATATGCAAGCAGTACCATCAATGTACCATCAATGCCTTAAGTTTCCATATGATGGACAAGAAATAACTATACAGGCTGATTACAATAGCACCCAAACTTGTTCAAATCTCCGATGAACTCAAGACGCCTTTGTGCCACACAATAGGGAGGCTTTTACTACTTCTTCCAATCTACAAGGAAAATTGCAAGAACTAACAAAGAATCTTGACACCAAGCTACATTTTAAAGACAAAGAAATAGGTGAATATTCGCTATCCCTTTCTAGCTTACCTCCTTCTCTGAGGTCACATGGTCAGCCAACCCTATCAAATCAAAAGCTCGCAACAACCTCTACATCCCAAGCTTATGTGCCAATCACAAAGTTTGATGGACAATTCATTAAAGCTAACACCACTAAGGAAGAAGCCGAAGATAGGGACATCCTAAGTTGGCTATACAAAGATGAAGATGAATCTCTCTTGCACATTAAGTTACCTACTGAACAATATGGCAAAGGGTATACTATCATGCAAAGAATGGGCTATGAAGGAAGTGGTCCTATAGGACAAAGAAAAGAAGGAATCGTTGAGCCAATTCAACCTATTTCAATACATCCAAATGATAAAATATGACTTGGATATGGTAAAGATACAGACAAGTCAATTTCACAGCAAATACAACAGACTCATGAAGAAGAATCAATTTCTAATAAACCCCATGCAGATGTCACTCTACAAAAATTTTATGGATCAGTTTTCCAATTGCAGAACAGTTCAGACACTGATTCCAATCAATACGAATGGGATGATGTCTCTGATGATGCATTCTTAATAGAGAAAAGGGTGGATGTCATACACAAATTCACACCCACTTTCTTACAAGGGGAGGGTTCAAAGCCTCCACTTGATTATGTTTTACAAAGCAATCATGACTCAAGTGAGGACGATTCAGATTTTAACGAGATTGATAATCAACATGAGAATACCATCATAGACCTTGTCCATCATGGAAATGACAACCATGTCATGACTTTGACAGCTCAAGACCTTACCCAACCTAATGATCCCATGCCTTTAGTTTATTCGGAACTTATTGATTGGGACGATGATGCACCTATCCATATCCCTACATTCCATGATGATGAAGATATTGTAAATTTCCTTTGTTCATCTAGTCAAGAAAACAATTGTTTCATCAAAGAATCTCATACTCAAGATTTTGATAGGGAGGGTGTCAAGTCTCTTAGCTGCAAAATAAATAAAATAAAAGATGGATCTATTGGTGAAAACCTAAAAACGACAGTGGTAGATCAAAACAAGAGAAAAATAAAGAGCGAATCTGACAGTGAAAACCTTTTTGAGGCACTGAAGGATGAGAAACATGACACTCTTCACAAACATTATCAAGAAAGGTCTTCTATTTTGATTGAGCCCACAAAATCAATCAACATAAGTATAGCAGAGCAGCCAAAAATCTTGCAACTTGCAGCATCATTAACAGTGGAAGAAGTACTAAAATTCATGGAGTTCTTGAAGGAGAATCAAATCAATTTTTCTTGGTCATATGTCGATATGCTAGGGTTAGATCCTAATCTGATAATGCATCATTTATCTATACATGCAGGGGCAAAACCTATGAAACAAAAACTCAGAAAAATGCATCCACATGTTGCATTGTTGGTTAAAGAAGAGTTAAAGAAGCTCTTAGATGTTGGATTCATTCAGACTATTGATTATGCGGAATGGATTTCCAATATTGTACCTATTTCAAAGCTAGATGGAAAGATTACAATTTGTACAGATTTCAGAGATTTGAACAAAGCATGTCCCAAAGATGACTTTCCTTTGCCAAACATAGATATGATTGTTGATTTAACTGCTGGTCATGCAATGTATTCATTAATGGATGGATTTTCAGGATACAACCAGATAAAGATTGCACCAGAGGATCAAGATAAAACAACATTCACGTGCCCTTGGGGTACCTATTGTTGGAATGTCATGCCATTTGAGCTTAAAAATGCAGGAGTGACTTATCAAAGAGCAATGACCACCCTTTTCCATGACATGATGCATACATTCATGGAAGACTATGTGGATGACTTATTGCCAAATCTAACACAAGAGAAGGACATCTTGAAATCTTGTCAAAAATCTTTGTCAGAATGGAGAAGTTCAATGTTTGACTCAATCCAAAGAAATGTGTTTTCGACATTAAAACTGGAAAACTTATGGGATACATTGTTTCAGAAAAGGGCATAAAGGTTGATCCAGAAAAAGTACAAGCTATAGTGGACATGCCCCCACCACAAAATATCAATCAGCTTCGATCACTGCAAGGACGACTACAATCCATTAGGAGGTTTATAGCTCAACTGGTAGACAAAAGTTTACCATTTACACATCTATTGCATAAAAATGTCCCATTCAAATGGGAGGAAAAGTGTGAAGCAGCATTCAATCAGATCAAGCAATATCTTATGAATCCACCAGTTTTGATTCCACCAGTTCCATGAGAGCCCCTTATAATCTATATTTCAGCAACAGAAGTATCTTTGGGGGCATTACTTGCGTAGGAGGATTCTAGAGGCAAAGAAAGAGCCATATACTATATCAGTAGAACATTAACAAGTCATGAACTAAACTACACTTTCATTGAAAAAACTTGTCTAGCAATAGTGTTTGCTTCTCAAAAGTTATGACACTATATGTTAGCTCATACAGTTAAGTTGATAACCAAAATCAATCCACTAAAATACCTCTTAAGCAAGGCTACCTTAGTAGGAAGACTTGCAAAATGGGTAATGATCTTAAGTGAGTTTGACATTCACTATGTAGATCGAAGAGCCATAAAAGGACAGGTCATCAGAGATCAATTGGCTGAAGCACCTTTACAAGAAGAAAACCCAATGCACATTGAATTTTCTGATGTAGATGTCTTCACAGCAACAATTAAGAAATCATGGACATTGTACTTTGATGGATACTACATGCAACATGGCTCGAGGGCAGGGATTCTTTTTGTCACACCTGAAGGACATACCATTCCAAAATCATATTAGTTGATGTTTCTCTGCACAAATAACATAGCTGAATATGAAGCATTGCTCAAAGGAATAAATATAGCATTGGACTGGCGGATTACAGAATTGCAAGTCTACGGTGATTCACAGCTAGTCATTAATCAAATCAATGATGATTATCAAACTAAAGATGATAAGTTGTTACCTTACAAGAACATGGTGGATGATTTTAAAAAGTATTTTGTGACAATTAAGTTTTCACAAATCCCAAGGATTGATAATAATGTTGCAAATGCAATGGCTACAATTGCTTCCTTGTTACAATTATCAGAAAATAAAAAATGGTATGAATTCTTGGTGGAACAATTTTTTTCTCCCGCCTATGATAATCCTAAGACCCAAGTCATATGTCATTTAACTAGTTTTGATTCACCTTTATATGGTAAGACTTATACCTATTTGAAAGATAACATCTTACCTCTGGACTTATCTTGAAACCAAAAAAGGAATTTTATACGCAAATCATCCTGTTATACCTTGATCGTTGATATCCTTTACCAACGTGGTCTTGATGGTACACTCCTTCAATGTCTTGAACATGATGAATCTGAACAATCCTTACCAGAGGTCTATGGTGGTATTTGTGGAACTCATTCAAGCGGTTTGACCTTAGCCAAGAAACTTGTTAGAATGGGATATTATTAGCCTACCATGGAGAAAGAATATTTTACTTTTGTCAAAAAGTGTTCTAAATGCCAGATCCATGGGAATCTTATTCATGCACCTACACAGGAACTGCAACCTTTCACTCCAACATGGCCTTTTTCTCAATGGGGACTAGATCTTGTTGGAAAAATTCATCCTTCATCATCAAATGGGCATAAATTCATCATCACGGCTACAAAATATTTTACAAAATGGATTGAAGCTGTTCCTTTGATGACTGTGACTGGTAAACAAATATCTCCATTTATCTTGAATTACATCATCTATCGATATGGAATTCCTAATTCTATCCTCACTAATAATGTGAGGCCTTTCAAGAATCAGGATGTTGACGAACTTTGTGAAAGATTTCACATCCAACATAGGTTTTCTACACCTTATTATCCACAAGGCAATGGTCAAGCGGAAGCTTCAAACAAAACAATCTTGAAACTTTTGAAGAAAATGGTAAATGATGTCAGTCGTGATTGTCATGTCCAGTTAAATCTAGCTTTGTGGGCATACAGAACCAACATTCGTACACCAACAGAAGCTACCCCATATGCCTTGGTCTATGGAGGAGAAGTGATCTTACCACTAGAGGTTGAAATACTTTCGCTTAGAGTCTCACTCAAGGGATTGATAAATGATGAAGACTATAGAGTATCTCATCTGCAAGAGCTAGAATTGTTAGATGAAAGACATCAACATGCAACTGATCATTTGAAGGGTTATCAACAAATTATGTCTTGTAGCTACAATCATAGAGTTAAATCATGGAAATTTCAAGTAGGTGACTTAGTCTTGAAATAAAATCCATGCAATCAGCAAGATAGAGAAAAGAAAGGAAAATTTGAGCCAAATTGGCTTGGTCCATTTGTCATCATTACATCATACAGTTCTGGGGCATATCAGTTATCTACGTCAGAAGGGGACTTGTTTGAAGATCTGATCAACAACATTCATTTAAAGAAGTTCTATGTCTGAATCATCAAAACTCAAAAAAAAAAAAGTCCTAAAAAAATACAAAAAAATCAGAAAAAGTCTTGAAAAAAAGTCCATAAAAATCAGAAAAGTCCTGAAAAAGTGCAATAAAAACAAGTGGTGAAAACCTAACAAACAGGCACTACTTGTGATCAAAATGGGCTCCTCTATCTATTAGCTTATGTCTTACATCCGCTTTACGACATCATCTATTCATATCTATCATATCCATATCATGAAAATGAGAATCCTTGTGTTTCATCATGGCTTGGTGAAATTTGTACATATCCATTATATTTAGGTTGTGTTTACACTGGGGGCAAAAACACAGACTAAGAGAAGAGAGGGACAATGAGCTTTTAGAACATAAACAAATGTACAATTGACAGTTTGCAAAGCACAACATATATTGATTCACCAAATCAACCACAACATCAAAACGATCACTCAATGCCAATGACATCAAACAACATGGTCAAAACAACGTTAATCAAACATCAATGTTGATAACCAAGTTGGATGATCTTAATCTGAATAATGTTTGAAATACTTTGAGAAAAATTTGAATTGTTGGCTGATTTTCTATCATATCTCTGGAGCAATTCGATGATGTATTGAACTAGAAAAGCAAGGAAGGAGTATGAATTTTTCTTTGTCTGCTGTTTGCGAGGACATCATTAGTACTATGCAAATTGGTCATGAGACATGCTCTACTAAGTATCATTGATGACATTTCAGAATTTGCATGGGAAACAGGTTAACTCTTGTCTGTTTATGCAAGCGATACTCAGGTCATCTCAGTTCAATTATACCTAGATGCTTGTATTATCTTGCTATATCAAAAATCATGAAAGCAATACTCAGGTCATCACTGGTGCTAACATACCCTTTGATGCTTGTATTAAATTTCAACATTTCAATGCTCTATAATGACACAAAATGCACAAATAAGCTCTCAGAATGGCAATATTGTATAGATACCCTGCATGGTTAGTATAGATTACATTCATTCTAGGATTTGCATTTTGCATTTATAGATTTTTTTTTTTCAAAAGCTAGCAAAATATCAAATGTTTCATGACTAAGTACATTTTTGACATTCACAAAAACATCATTTCACACATTTTTCATACATATTTGCATCAGAAAATCATAAAAACAAAGCATGCATCATAATCAAAATGTTTATAAGCATTCATAAATTGTATCATCCATCATTTCACATTCATATTCAAAAATCATTCCTCTATTGATTGAAATCATATCATGGACATTGCATCTTCATAAATCATATCATAAACATCATGTATATGGAAAATAGGCACATTCATCACATAAGGAATCATCGATGCATTTCATATATCTCAAAAATCAATGTCAAAATGTACAAAGATGTCAACTATACATAACATAACATCATCAAAAATGGGATCATATCAGTGTGTATACAAATGTCTCAATAGAGTATCACTAAAACATTATGCAAAAAGCACTATGCAGTGTTATCCTCTAATGGTGTTGGTCTGGAACCTATCCCACCTACACCTAATGGACCTGCTCCACCTACCCCTGATGAACCTCCTAGAGGTAATGGCTGTGATACACCCCTGCTAGTAGCCCAAGAGTGACTATGCATAGACTAAGACTGTGTATAACTCACTCTCTGCTCTGGTGGAACTGCATCATGGTATCTGATCCTATAGAACTCTACCTCCCAGATAGCTTTGGTTAGCTCTCTCATCATGCTATCACCTCCTGCTACTCTCTGCAGACTGTCAGCTAAGGCCATGGCCTCCTTACCCTATCGTCTGGCTGTATCTCTCTCAGCTGTCACTATTGTCAACTGTCCCTGAAGCTGTGTAATCAAGGCCTATGCCTATGCTAGTTGATCTTGTAAGCTCTGCACTGTACTCTGCAACGGAGATATCTTACTCGGCACCATTGGATCTACTGAAGACGATGGATCTGAATGTCTCATCTGTGGTCCACCTCTACCACTACCTCTGCCACCACCTCTGCCATTACCTCTGCCACCTCCTCTACCACTATCACTCCTACTTTCCTCATCACTGCTATCTCCATCCCCATCTAACTCATCATCGTCATCCTCCTCGGAGTCATCACCCTCTGAAGCCTCCTCTAATTGTCACCTATGTCCACCTTTATGTGGTCTCGGCTCTGCACCTAGAGCGGCAAGCTCATCAGGATCAAATAATCACGGTGCAAGATGCTCTAACATATACTAACCATAGTCTAGGGTCATCCCCCCGTCAAGAATATCAGGTCTATAGTCCCACATCTATACTCCCAAACTGGTAAACTCTGCCACTACTGCATCATAAGAAATCTGTGGACCCCACATTGTCAACTCCTGCTGCCAACGCGCATAAATAGATGAACCCATAGGCATACCCTAAGGCTGACCATATTGTCGACACACTCAACCAAGAAGAAATCTCTCGATAATCCAAGGAGTACGGCCAATCAGATACCTAGAAGTAAAGACAAAGGGCATCTCCCTAGCATCCTCTGGCCATGCCTCACAATATACATAGGAACGCCAGCATACTGTCTCAAGATCATCCAAAAGATGCTGCCAATGATCTAGTTTTCCCAACCTAGGTTGAGTAATGATATCGGTATATCTAAATCTATACAGTCGACTGATAGGCCGTTGTCCACGAGTCAATGGATGCATAACAGCAAAGTGCTCCCATGCCCATATTTGTAACAATGAACAACCGACGACAAAACTACAGCCTCTACAGTACACAATATGGTGTAGCTCATCATATAAGTGTGCCAGCATGCATGATCCCCAAGCATATCGTGTACCCTGCATCACCATACTCTCAAGTACATGACCCCACCCCACTATAAAACCCTTCGACCTATGGTCAGGGTACAAAACACCTGTAATGAACCTTGCAAGTATAGAGGGTAAAGGTGCATATGAATTTGTCATCTCTGCCCATGAGATATAATATCTCGCAATCTCATCATCTCTGAATATCCGCCTCAAAGCATCCGTACCTCCTACCTCCCGGCCATCAAATCTCACTATCTCGCCCATCATTGGAATCCTCAAGATGTGATATATGTCCTCTAGAGTCATGGTAATCTCTCCTATCGGTAAATGAAAGGTGTTTGTATCACTGTGCCACCTCTCTACAAGTGTTGTCAAAAAACCTCTATTGAGACGCACCTGAGGCATCTCAAGTAATGAGGAAAATCCACAGGCCTCAATCACATCTCTATCTGCCTGTACAAGCTACGAAATCAATCTCCATGTCTTCAGGAATGTCTTTCGTAACTGCAAGATGCCCAATCTCTCTTGTTCGGACATCATCATGTCAAAGAAAAATCAATATCAAATCATCACGACTCATTAATCAAATCTGAATATCAACATCCTATTTATTTTTAACAACTTTAGAAGCAAACTTAACATATCAACCTATTTGTTTTTCATCATCATGAAAGCAAATCTATCAATCCAATGTTTGTTTTTAACAACTTTAGAAGCAAACATATCAACCTATTTGTTTTTCATCATCATGGAAAGCAAATCTATCACAATCTTGTTTGTTTTTAACAACCTTAGAAGAAAACTTATCAAACAACTATTTGTTTTTCACAACTTGAAAGCAAATTTATCAACTACTCTTTGTTTTCCAACAACCTTGGGAACCAAATTATCACACAACACCACATCCAATCATGGGCACTATAGAAATCATCATGGGCGCTACAGGATCATGGGTGCTACAAAAAACCTTATGGGCTCTGCAAAAATCATCATGGGCACTACAGAATCATGGGCACTACAAAAAGCATAAAGGGCGCTAAAAGAATGCTTCAAGCTACAAAAAGGTTAGAAAACGTGCCCTAATCAGAAAATTTTCAAATCAAAAAAGTTTAACAGGGTACATAACACAGGTCCATAATGCATCGGTCACTGATGTCGTTGGATGCACTCGAAACAGTGCTGGTGGATAGGAAGTGCCATCTTTTTCACTCCAAAGCTCAAAAATTATAATTTTTACTAGGTTAAAATGGAAAATGACATGGAAAATGACATTTTTAACCTATTTAAAGGAAAAATTAGGGCATTTTATCACATTTTATCATTGCAGGGGCAATCTAAGTCATCAATTTTTCATCTCACATATTTCCACATCAATTTCTTCACATCATCATTTTCAAATGATGAATCAATATCTTAAAAATCATAAAAATCTCAAAATTCAAAAACATTCACAAAAATCAAAATCTTAATCAATTCGTCGTCTGAGGGGGCATATACCTATCAACATTCGACAATTAGCATCTGGGGAAAATTTCAAAATTCTTTGAACTAATGCGTGAAAACACATCACTTCAAATAGGGGCAAAATGTATACACCTAAAAATGGTCACATCACATAGTTTGGTAATTAATTAAATATTTTTAATATTTAATTAAATCTCTGAATTCAATCTGCGTATAAATAAATTTAAATAATTTATTTATATTGTTCATTCTTTCATTTCGATTAAATAAATAAGTTATTTCTTTAATCACTTTTCTTATCCATTTCTTAATTAATTAAATAAACATTATGATTTATTTATATTAATTATTATATAATCTTGGCTTGAATATTTTATTCAAACAAAGATTAAATATTCTTCTAAAGTCCATTCACAATTAAATATCTCAAATATTTAATTAAATTCTTCTAAAGTACATTCACAATTAAATATCTCAAATATTTAATTAAATTCTTCTAAAGTCCTATTTACAATTAAATATCTCAAATATTTAATTAAAATTTATAGTCCTAAAATCAAAAATCAAACTCACATGAAATTAAATAAATTTATTTATTTAATATTGGATTATCTTCAACAACCGTGAAACAAACTTCCAAAACAAAAAAATAATTTCTTTGTTCCTGTGCAAGCTTGTTCCCGTGGGTTGAAGACAAGCCTCCATTCTTCTCTCCAACCTCCCAACATCTTCCATCTTCTTCTCAACCTCTCCATCTCTCACCTTTCAAAATTACCAGAAAATCTCACATCCATTGATCTTTGCCAGCCAGGCTCTTGCCTGTGAAAAGCTATAGAAAGGACTGCTGGGTCTCTGAAAAACACAGAATCTTTTGTATGGGAAAACTATAGCAAATTTACAATAGCACAACCTTCCAGCATTCATAGCCTCTAGAATCATAGCATAGCATAGCTTAGCATACTCGCATTCCATATCATGGCCTATCCACCTAATAACATAGTATCCATAATCCATAGCCCATGTGCATAATTTACAGCCCCTGTGCATATCCGTATCAACATTTCACTCCACCAGCATATAGAATAGAGAAGTATTCTCCCTTTTGCATACTTGTTCTGCAGGTTGTCATTCTAAGAAGCTTTGCTTATACAATTTGAGAGTAACATCTTCAAGAGAATCACTGGAGATAGAGAACAATGGAATGGTTCTGAAGAAGCTTTGTTTGAATTCTCTTTGATTTCATATTTTATTTAGCTTTCTTTAGTTAATGTTTCATTGGTGTGTTTATATTGTTTTACTTTGATACTAACATATTTACCACACACAAACATCGATTGGTAACTAAGTAAATTGTGTGTCTATACTGATCCAAAATTTTGTTATGAAAATCCTCTCACTAAAAGGAATCTCTATGAGTTTTTGATTGGTTGCTCAAGAGTGTTAGTTACAAGTATAAACAAGCTTTCAACTATCTTTGTTGATTTGGTTGTGTAATCCAAGTGACAGAAGTTTGGTATTCTTTTGGTCGACATGGTTGATAATTTTATGTACTTTGTGTGTTCCTTATTAGGTCTAGGATGACCTAATGTATGGTTGACACATTTTGTTCTGTGTGCCAAAAGGAATTTTGTATTAGGCCGACAAGTCATTTTGAATTTGGTATTCACTTTCAATTAGGCTGACCTAATTGATGTAGGAAGACATGAATGTGTATATATGTGTGTGTATGATGGAAAAAGAATAGAGAGAGACATAGAATGTGTATGCGAGCGATACGAGAAATGAAGTAGTGTGAAGTGACTAATAATGATTGTATATCTAAAACCAGAGTAGAATTTTGGTGTTTTTGAAGCTTAACCAAAACTAATTTCTGCACTTTGTAGGTGCACTTCACCAGTTCACTTTTGGTAGTGAGCCTTACCTCTTTTTGTATCTTGGCTATGAGTCATCTTTTGTAATTAGGCTACAATCTTGTCAATGTGCATTCTAGCAGTGAGCCCTATAATATCTTATGACCAATTATAATATATTGTGAGCTAATCCTTGTGGTGGTTTTTTCCACTTTGGGTTTTTCACATAAAAATCATGGTGTTGATGTGTTATGACCTCTTTTATGTTTTGGTTCACTATTGCAGCTAGATGTGGATTATTAATTGGATGGTTAATAATTTATTTTTTTATCATAATACTGATTCACCCCCTCTCAGTATTCAGTGTATTCAACAACTGGTATCAGAGCTTAGTTCCTTTGAAAAAGTCTTATAGCTTGAGGAAGGTCCCAAAATTTGAATACATGGCCAACAAAATCTATCTTGTTCCTCTGAAAGAAAACTCAACATATGAGGAAATCAGTGCTACTCTTGAAGAATTAGATAAAAGAAAAATCTGAAAGGAAACCTGAAGGAAGCAAATGAATGTACTAGGAAGCTAAGAGAGCATATCAAAAAATTCAAGGAGAGACATAGGGAAGTCAGTGGTCAATTGAAAAAGGCTAATGAGGACATTACCAAAGTAAAGGTGCAAGTAGAAGAGAAGAAGAAAATTGAGGAATGCCAAAAAGCTGAGATTCAAAACAAGATTGATGAATGCACAAAGCTTGAACAAGAAGTGGTAACCCTAAGAGCTGATCTGTAAAAATCAAAAGCTCATGAAGCCAAATTCAAAGCTAGCTCTACAAGGCTTGATGAGTTTATTACTTCTCAGAAACCTTCTAAGGATAAAGGTGGTCTAGGATGTGAATAAGGACAAAGCTCAAAGACAAAACCTATTTCCAACAAAGTGGACAATCAAAAGAAGATTCAAGGTAACTTTCATCAAATCAAGAATCAAAGGAGCAATACCGAAAGGATTCCTATTTGACAACCTAGTGCTCAAAGGTACCCATCTTTTAATGGATTTTGTTTCTCATGCAATAAATTTAGTCATAGAGCAATAAAATGCAAAAGTAGAATGAACTAGAATAGAATGAGTCAGAATGTTGGATTCTTTACTAAACAATACTGATGAATGAATTTAATACTGGTAGAAGGATTCAGTCTTTTCAAGGCTATTGTTACACATGCAATATCCCTGGACACAAGGCTAATTAGTGTATAGCAAGGATGAATGCAAATTAGTTTGATCAAAGGTATATTGTGTGTTATACCTACAACAAACCAAGACATATCTCAAAATTTTATAGAAGCAAAATTGGGAAGAAACCTAATCCAAAACAAAAGAACAAGTCTATAAACAAAGTAGATCCTACCAAAGTAAGGAAAGAAATAGAAAAAATTTGGAAGAAGGAAGAACATAAGAAAAAGGATGAATCAAATACTCATGTATCTACATTCAGCGCAGATACCTCTTCCAAGAACTAAACCCAATAATGGTTTTACGAGGAGGAGTTATAGAAAAATCTAAAAAGCCCTTGATATATGAAGTGTCAAGCGGTGACACAAGGATATGTGATGTGAGTCATTATTTTGAAGGCTTTGGAGAAATTGCTGGTGGAGAATAGGAAAATTTGAAGAATTGTGGAACTTTTCTTGGTGTAGAGTGTGTTTCATAAAGAGGTTGGCAGCTTTAAAGCTGAAATGTAATAAATGCAAATTAGAGCTAAATTCGTCAGCAATAAAGCAAGAGACTAAGTTAAGGAAAAACACATTTGTTAAATATGGAAGAATCAATGCAAGGTGAAGTGAGATTGAAGGTGACTCAAAGCATCATACATCAAAACCCTAGTTATCGACAAATAGAAAGGTATTCTCTATTAACTAAATTATGTGTATTTTAAAGTTGAAGGAACTTTTTGTTAAGCATTTTCAAGATTGTTTGGGGAATATGGCTACTCCTACTGTTGTGGAAGTCTCTGAGAGACCCCAACCTAGATTTAGAATATTTTCATGGAAAGTGTATGAAAATGACCCCATGGGTGCATTCTCGCACATTCCAAGTCATATGCTACCCACCAAAGATCCAAGAATATACATTCATGGCAAGTTAGACAAATTCAATCATTAGGAATTGAAGGATTTGTGGGACAATGAGTTGAATAGAGATGATCTACTACTTACTTGGTGGAATATGTAAACCTAGTTTGAATGAATTTGAATGTTTGGAATTGGTTTCAGAACTATTCCAATGAGAGTGAGGTGAAGTTTTTTAGAATGGCCCTTAGTAGGTTTTATAGCAAATTTATGTGGTAAAATAAACTAGGGATTATTAATAAGGAGAAACTGATTCAAGTTGTGATTGGCCTTTGTGATATTGGTGCCATTCTAGTTCTAAAAGTGGTGAAAAATGATGAAGTCACAAGGTTGATTGGTACAAAGTTTGACGAAAGAGCTTTAACCACAAAGTCCATTGTAAACCCCACCATCAAGTATGCTGCCATCATGATTAGGTAGAAAATCTATTTCACTAATCAAGTAAACTCAATATTGGCTACATAAATTCACACTACTTATGAAATGGTGGTGAATGGAAAGGATTTTGATCTTTTTGAGTTGCTTAGGTTGCAACTTATGGAGAACCTAAGTATTACGAAGGAAAAGAAGCATGTTTTCAAATTTGGCACTTTAGTTGCTTTTTTGTTATTCTATTTCTTGAAGGAGTCACCAAGAAGAAAAGGCATACTATGGGACAATACAAGACTAGTTTCTCATCATATTTTTAACCATCTACACATTCTAGGAGATTTTAGTGCACAAAACAATGCCCTAACTTCTTTCTTTGTAGTATTTCAAAATGAAATGCATGAAAGAGAACAGATTCCAAGGAGTTTAGTGAAGAAGTATGAGAAGGAGATAACATTTCTTGTATCTAAAGATGAATGCATCATTGAGGCTATAGAACCTAGAATTCGATGGATTGAACATCTGGGCTATGAGATTGAAGAATGAATGGGTGAGAGGTACATTGAGATCCTATTGGAAAATACTAAGGATCCCTCTCTATCTAGGCATGGCACATATCAGGAGAAATCTACTAAAATACATCTAGAGGCTACTGCATCTAAAAGAAGAAAGAAGGTTGAATCCTTCTTCCAAGGTCAAACATACTCCAAGGATGCTATAGAACAATTGAAGGAGGCACTTGATGAAAGGAAATCCAAATCTGTTGAATAGCCCTCTAGACCCATAAAATTAGAAAGATTGTCTTTTGGTTCTACTCCAACACCTATCTCCAACACTACCACCTCTAGTGTTGCTAGTATTGAAAAATGAAAGAAGGAACAAATTTTTCCTGCATTTTTTGATATTGTTGCCCCTATTGGTCCTAGTACCAAGGCATCCAAGAAGAAGGAAATACCTCCTGCTGCACCATTTGCTACTCTAGGAAGAAGAAGACTAAAACAAAAGGATGACAAGAAAATAAATTTGAGTGACGTTGATGGGGAAGAAATTTAACTTGGCTTAGAAGAAGAGAAACAACTAAAAATAAACAAAAGGGGTAGTACCTCCCATGAAGAAGCCAAAACCAATGTTGTTATCTCTACAAATGAGGAGTTAGAGGAAGAGTAGGATACTTACCAAATCCATGTACATACAAAGAAAAACAAAGAAGGATCATCTGATCCTATGGAGGACATGCATGGAGCTCCTCTGATAAGTGGTCATCCACCCTTAGATTGAGGAGACTTGGTTAACAATATGATTGATAATGACATTATGCCAACTACTGAGATATATGATAAATCCAATGATGAAGGGAAAGAAACCATCATAAATGAATTTGTTCAATACATAGTCATTTGTAATACAAACATGGACACCATATAGTCAAAAGTTACTAAAAAAGTGTGGAAAGAGTTAATACTTAGAAGGCAGGAGGAGTTAAATGTTGAAGACAAGATGAGAAGTGAAGCTTTAAAATATATCACTTCTACTTTTTTGGAGATAGAAGCTTCAAATCAAGTGAAAGAATGTTCTACATTGTTTAGAGTCAAGCAGAGAGTTAACATGTTAATGACTAAGGAAGATGATTATATGGAAAAAGTGAGGAAAGATACCTAAGATGTAATCAAGCAATTAGCAAGGAGCTATAGGACAAGAACCAATTCTTTGTCCCACATTGCTTAGGCACAATAATAGGCTACTATTGTAGAAAAAATGGATAATTCAATCTTGGAGAATGTTGTTGAAACAATTGGTGCTTTAGAGACCCCTACCCCTCTGACTGACACATAAGAAACTACTAGAAAAGGTCTAGAAATCAACATAAATATCATTCCAGTGACAAGAGAGAAGAACATCAAGAATTTATCAAAAATAGGGAAGATAAAAAACAAATATGAGAGTGAAGAGAGTAATGACAAAAAGAAGAATAATGACAAGGATGATAAGGATAGAAGGGAGAAAGAAAACAAAGATAAGTCCTCTAGAAAGTCATCTAGAGAAGAAAAAGAAAAGGAAAAAGAAGAAGAAGAAGAAAAGGAAGAAGAAAAGAATAAAGAGGAAGACAAGGAAGCCATTCTAGCAGAGAAGAGCAAAGGAGAAATTTCCAAAGGCCCTGAACCATCAAAGCCATCTGGAGAGTCATTCAGAAGTACCCTTAAAGGTCTTCTTTCAAGGAAAACTATATTTCAACCTATGCTTCCACCACAGGTAGTTAAACTACCATCACACCTAGGTTATGTGGATTTGACAAATATTACTACCAGTGACAGAATAAAACTAAGTAGCACTTTTCTTAGCTCTGTCACACAAGAAGTTACTGAGTCTTATCAAAAGGGAAATGAGTTGATAAATGAAGCTATCAAAGCTTTGTAGGAGACAACCCCTAATGTTACATCAAATAACTCTTTAGCTCCGATTGAAAATTTGAGGCTTATAGTTGATTTAGTTAAAGAGTACACATCTAACCTCAAGGAACAAATTGCAAGAGAAGTGGAGTTGATTTTGCTAGAGAAAAGACTATTGTTTATATATGAAAAGTGTACAATTGCATGTGAAAAGGCTTTGCAAACCTTGAAAGAGGTAAGAGAATGTGATGAGGAATCCCAACTATTGTTTGTTTACATCATGAAGTGGTCAGATGCCACTCAATGTATCAAGGACTTAATGGACTTGATCGAGTCTCAACTTATAGATGCTTATAGAGATTATAAGATTACAAATGATAGAAACTATGTTAGATGGGTTTCTATTGCAAATCTTCAAAGTAAATTTTTCATCCTACATAGGTAGAAGGAAGATGCTATGAGATGGTATGCCCATCTTGGAGACTTGGTCATGTCCAGACATGTCTCTATATCAAATGCATTGATGGAAGTAGAAAATATTGAGAAGATGAAAATTGCTCCATCCACATATGAAGAAGGAGAAGAATGCCTGGCAGAATTAGAATCTTTGCATAAAACTCTTTCTAGGGATAAAGGTGTTTGGGATGATGGAAAGCCTACTTGGGAAGCGATTCTCAAGGAGTTACAAGGTGCTCCCAATTCTTGATCTAAAGTTTTTTTTTCTTTTCCTAGTCCATTTTCCTTTATGTCAAAGGGAGAAAAGAGGAGAAGAGGAAAATTGGAGAAGAGGAGAAGATTATGTATAAAGAATGTTATGTTATGTGTACATAAGTTAAGGGGAGTTGAGCACAATTTTTTTTTTTTTCAATCACATCTCATTTTTAGCACATGTTTCCATCAATGAAAAAGGGGGAGATTTCTGGAAGAATGAAGAAGGTGACCTCCAAGTTTTTTTTCATTAATGATGCCAACATCAATAGGTAGCTGACTAAGTAAATTGTGTGTGTATATTGATCTAGTATTTTGGTCTAAAAATCCTCTCAGTAAAAGGAATCTTTGTGAGTTTTTGATATGTTGCTCAAGAGTGTTAGTTATAGGTATAAATGAGCTTTCATCTATCTTTGTTGATCCGGTTATGTAATTCAAGTGATAGAAGTTTGGTATTCTTTTGGTCAACATGGTTGAGAATAGTTTGTACTTTGTGTGTTCCTTATTAGGTTCAGGCCGACCTAATGTATGGGTGACACATTTTTTTTTGTATTCCAAAAGGAATTTTGTATTGGGTCGACAAGTCATTTTGAATTTTTTTTTCATTTTCAATTAGGCTAACCTAATTGATGTTGGAAGACATGACTATGTATGTAATACCCCTCATGTTGTTGATACTTTTTTATACTCTTATGTGTTGGTTTGATACTTGGTTGTGATGGTGATTAGTTCACCGACTTGGTTGTGTGTGGATTCATAGTTTGGTTGTTTTGCTACACTTGACATTACTATGATGTTTGATGATACATTATGTGGTGGTTATATTATTTGGTTATTCTATGGTTTTCTTTAATATTATATGTGACGATGTTGTGATTCTATGTTGCTATCTTTCTGATGTGTTTGTTAGTGAGTCTTGGTGAAAAGACGGAGTAGCATCACTCACTTGCGAGCACCCTACTACCCCACGATTTCTTTTCATGGTGTGTCTGCAATGGAGATTTACATGTTACTTGACATTTGTTTGTATGCAAGAATTGCAAGAATAAAGTCTTGATTCCACCTGTTTCTGCAGGATAGGGTGAGCATTAAATTAACCCAATGGGTATGATGTTGAAAAAGGGAGTTGATAAGGAAGTGTCCCCATCCCAAGTTCATCACCTCATTGTGAGTCTTGTTGTGTCATGGTTTTGGCTTTGTCCTTGTCTCTGTATTGGTTGTTGTTTATTTATTTATTTTTTTAGACTGAAGGAATTAGGTAGCACGACCGCATATAAACTACAGTGCGCCTCGTAAAAATTTTAACGTGACCGGTGGCGCTAGCGCGACACGCCCTCTAGTACCACGGGGGTGGGGGAGACTAGACCTCATGACCAACCTCCTGCAACAGGAAAGATTTAGCCAACCGATCTAGGGCCCCAACCCCTGTTGTTTATTTATTTTAATTATGGTTAGTTGTTATTTAATTTATTTTTACTTTATATGGAATAAATTAATGATATTTTGTGGATATGATTAATTGTGAGTAATTGTAATTTTCAATTTAAATATTGTAAATTAAAAGTATTTAATTAAAAGGTGTAGGTAATTAATTTAAATAAATAATGTTGGTGATAATTATAAATTATCTTTTTCAAGATATTAAAATTTGAAAATTAGAAGAGAATATCTTGTGAGGATAATATCATGTGAAAATAATGAATTTTTAATTAAATTCGTGAGATAAGCATGAGATTTTAAAGCAAGAAAAAAAAAACCAATGGATGGGTTGGATTTTTTTTTTAAAAGAAAGAAGAGCTTTATTTATTTTATTGTGAGGAAAGGAAGTTTTCTACACACACACAAAAAAAGGATTTCGGTTTTTGTTTGAAAAAGAAAAAAAGAGGTTTTTTGTGCTTCTTTGTTAAAATTGTTCTGTAAGAAAGGAATAGAAAATTGATTCAGAAGTTAAGCTGAAAGGAATTTGAGAAGGATCTGCAGGGGAAGTTCATTTTCGAAAGAGGAAGAAGGGTTACCATGTTTGGATTCGTCATCAAACGAAGGACTCCAGGTTCTTTTTGATTAATTAATTATTTTGTTTCTTTTTTATTGTTCTATAAGAGAAAATGAAAATCATGTCTGCCATTCTTTAAATTGAGATTTATGTTTGAAAGAGGGTTTCGTTTTAGAAATATTGTTTGTGTTAAACCTTTAAACTGTCTTTGTGGAAATCTATTGAAAAATCTTCTAAATATCTTTAATAAACATAGTTGTGAAATGCTTGTTTTGAAAAGAAAATCATATTATTAATTGGGTTGAATCTGTATACACAGATTTAAATTGTGTCTGATAAAAATCAAATTGTTCATATTATTTATTTATAACTTATGGATAAATATATATATATATACATAAATAAATGTATATAAAATATATACAAATTTACATGTGAAATTATGGGTTTGTTTTAAAAATAATGTGTACGTTTCATGGGTTTTAAAAAATATATATGTATATATAAATTATTTGTATTGGGGGTGGGAGGTCGGCCAAAGTTGTACCACCCATGGCCCCCCTGTGGCAGGTTGTATGCAACCACCACAAGGCTGCGCACAACAACCGAGGTTGTTGGTCGCAGTTGTGTGGGGGCTGCGGCCCTTCCACACTATGGTACCACATGCTACGGGTGGAAATTTCTATGGTTTGATTTCTTTTTAAATTTTGATTACTTTTTTTTGAATTTGATTTTTATGTAATATTT